>VXBO01009899.1:85100-116064 GCA_013400135.1 Rhinoptilus africanus
TTTCTTTTGGAAAACACTGCAGTAAAGTGGGAATGGAGAAAGAAAGGAAAAAACAGAATGCAGTATATGCAGGCTTCTTTTATGCCAGCCTGCTAATGCCTGTTGCCCTTAATACTTTCTTCTGTTAAAATTAAAAAAAACCCTCTCCTACTTCTCAGTGAAAAAATTTAAAGACTGAAATGGAGATGGCTGAGCTCTTGCAAGATATTTTATTCCAGAGAATCTCTGAAGTGTCTGGTACTTCAGTGAAACCTTAAGCTACTCCGCATCATTTCCATTCCGGTTTTCAGAATTCCCCTCATGGGGACGGTCACTGCCTCTCCTGGCCCAGCATGCCATCCGGTTGCTGAGTGTCTTTCAACCTTAAGCGTGTGTTTACACAGGTGAATCGAGTGGTCTGCAAATGAAATGCTCAACTAAAATCCAGGCAGGAGGCTGCTACTGGTGGATGCAGTATTTCTCCTTGAAATCACTTGCCCTCCTCAAAGAGAAATTGCCACAGATCTTCTAGATGCTTTATTTATCCACAGAGATGATTGGGTCAATCTCAACTTCGTCTTTCAATTTAAACTCACATGAGGGTGGTTTCAGCTATTTCTGGCTTAAGTTTCTAAGTTAAAGTAGAACTGTTGGGGAGCACCAGCATGGCAACTGTGAGATGTGCAGTGTGTCACTGTGAAGGCTGGGGTAAATCCACAGGGGGGATGCCAGCACCTGCTTGGGATTAAATACAACAGGGACTCACTTGCCTAGAAATTAGGCTTTGCAGCAACAAGCTTGACCCTAAAAACCAGGAAGAGCTATTAAATACATCAACCTACTGGGATAAAGAGCAATCTGGGTAGACCAGCACACTTTAGAAATGTTGCTATCTTGACTTTTATCGTATTTTAATGATAGCCAGACTTAAATGCATGAAATTTTGGACAAAATTAAAGTGTAATTACTAATTCCCCCTATGAATTTTCTTAATACATGGCTGAGTGAAATTCCAACCAAATATTTTCAGTTTAATTTTTTCTGAATTAAATGCTCTTGGGTATTTTTACTTAGGAACATTTTTCATTCTTCAGTACTCAGTAAAGCCATGACGAAGGTGCACAGTATAGCTTTGAACAGGCTATTTAGCAAGTTTTCTCTTTCAAGGTTCAGAGCTTTAAATTATGAATGAGCTGTTGGAAATTATACATAAGCCTTCTGCAGAACGCCTGCCTTTATGAACTCCTCCTAGTTTATGTTTCTTTAAGATTATTTGTTATTTAAAACATAGCCTGTCTTGTTTTATTTAGACACTTGAATTCTATGTTACAGTAGCAATAACACACTCCAGGTAATTCATTTCCAGTTGAGCTTCACTCTGCTTGAGCACTTAAGAAGCCATTTCACTTTCTGTCTTGTACCTTTTAATGCCCCCCTCAGTCTGCAATAACTGTTCAAGAAATTCACTGCTTGTCATGGCCTATTGCTTTAATTTAAAAAGCTAAATTTGGAGACTCCACATGCTCTGCTTACAGTTTTTCTGATGTAAAGCTGTCCTACCATGGGAAATTGGCAATGGAATTCACCACCCCTGAAAAAAACCCAGCATTAATAAAGTGGGAACAGAGAGGAAAAATACTTTGGCTGTGTCATACTTGGTGAAATGTAGTGTAGATATAAATTTGAAACTTGCCAAAGCTGCTAAAAAAACCTGGCTGTCTTAAAGTAATCTCTGCCCTGGGGGATTGAATGCACCACGGAGACCCTGAGGTGGAATGTGATGCTGCGGCACCGGGCAGAGATACTCCCACGAGTCAGGAGGCCCTACAGGATCACCAGCAAAGCAGTATCCCTGTGGCAGTGCGGTTACTGCCAGCCTTTCTTCCCATCTGGAGTGTCTAAATTGTGCTGCACAGTACTCCTGGCTCTTGGGGATTGCTTTTGGGGAGACATGTCCAAGGGCTGTGATGCAGACACAGTGATTCAAGAGCATCTGAAGTCTCACCATAGCATTTTGCATCCAAGGCAGCCCCAAAATCCCTTTTTGTTTGACTAGATGAGTGTAAGGCGCTGCCTAAAATTTTGAGAATGACAGTCAACAAAGTGAGCATGGTTGGATGTATTTCTCCTCTCTAAGCCTTTACTTTATCTGGCATCAGAAAGGGATATAATTAAGTCAAGAACTGGTCAGTACTAAAGAGGAAAGCTGGTTGGTAAAAAAGTATATAAAACCCAAGGCTGGTCACAGTTGGTATCTAAAGTGTGGTAAGCAAGTCAGCAAGAGCTGCCCCCACAATCCCAGCAGCGTTAGCTGGTTAGTTAGCACAGACCAGTGAGGTGCTGAACCTAGATGATCACACCTGTGGCTCGGCATGGTTTATCACTGCTGAATCTTGGCAGATCAGCTTCTGGTCCATTTGATGGACAATTTCCCTCACACCATTCTCCTAAGTACTACACAGGCATAAGTTTATGTACAAAAATCAAAATGTGGGCTTTTTTAGAGCGTACCTAATGGAAAGGATATGGTCCCTTGTTGTAACATGATAGAAACCTATTTTTGTGAAAAGAGGTCATTTGCATGTAAAGGTTTGGGTACACTGCTGGGATGAGGGAAGTCTAGGCTAAATACTTTCAGCAGATCTGTCTTATCCCAGGGGAATATCCTCCAGTGCCACAGAGCATTGTGTAAGATCTCGCCTCTGTTGGACCTGTGCCATTGTGCAGGCATAAGTTAAAGGTTTATGGATGCCCAAAAGAAGGATATAGTTTGGCTTTTGGTGTGTCTACTTAGTGTTTTGTGAGTAGAAGCAAGCTGGCTTTCTCCAGGCTTCAAGCTGGCTGAATGTGAGCTAGCTCTAAGCCAAAGCTGTGTAGCTCCAGATAGCACATTGCAAATCTTAGGTAATTAGTAATCTGAAAGGCAGGATTTATTAGGTTGGGCCCACTGCCGCTTGAATGCAACTAAACAATATCCAACCCACTCACAGAGCAGGCAGGAACACTGCTTGAAGAATAAGGGCATCCAGCTTTGCGGTGTCTGGAGAAGGCCTTGGGTTCCACTCAGCAACCCCCAACTTATTTCTGGGTTTGTATCTGTTCTCCTTCATCTGTGTCACACAAATCGTACCTAGTTTGGATTGATCACAGCGTGATCAAAGCCACGCTGTGACAATCAGCAATTTGAGCTTCCCTTTTTGCCGTTCATGATGAGACCACTATTGAGCTTTTGAGTATTTATAGCTTTATACCTTAGTTCCTTATCTTGAGTATTTATAGCTTTATAACTTAGTTACTTATCTCCAGGTCACATCACATACTGTACATTGACTGCAAATTGATTTTTGTGCGTTGTGTACCCCTAACTTTTTAAAGTAAAGCTTATTCAGAATTATATTCAAAGGCCTTACCTCTTCACTAAGAGGTAGCTCATACACTAGATCACCTTTTTTCTCTCATGATCGGTTCAGCACATAAAGCTGTTACATATTTAGTAGATATTTTCATTTGCAGCCTCTTTTTTTCTTTTTAGAATTACACATTTTTGTAAAATAGTGGAAATCTTAATATGTAAAAGATTAATATGTGCTTTCTTTTCAGATGGCCTGAGTATTAATATTCCATAAATAGCCCAATTTTCCCTCTGACTCGATAAGTAGTCAAATACTTCCACTAAGGACATTTTTACTTTATCATCCAGAATGTGAACAAATTTAAATTTAACTGGCAATTATTGGTGGTGAATGGAAGTTAAATATATGAGTGTTTTTCTAATTTAGTTTGGTTAATCTCATCTTCAGTGCTACTAAGCAATTGCTTGAGCAGCCATCAAGACAAAAGGCTCATGACATGCTTGTAGGCTTATATATTGCTGTGAAATAGTAATTTATGCTGCATCAGCACCATTCATGAAGAGATTTCCAGGCTCTGATCTCAGGAACTTTAAAGTACTTTTTATTTCCATAAGGAACTCTAAGACATATATAAATGCAAATTCAGCCTCACTATGGAATTTCTGTGTGTTCAGCAGCTGAAATGTCACCGTGTGACATCTTAAAAATCGTATGTAATTCCAGAAATACACATTCCCATGAGGCAGTATCTCGTTTATGTTATGTAGACTAAAGGCTCAGGGTCTATGCAACTGTTGAAACCATCTTCTGATCTTTGGTTCATTTGGTGATTCTGCCTTTTTATTCTGATGCTTGACTAACGTAGCAAGCTCCAGGATTCAGGGGACCTGTTTCTGCAGTTCCAAGAAAACTACTTATGGAGTCAAGCCTTAAAGTTTAAAAAGTGACAATAGGTAAGAGTGGAATCCCTCCATAAAATAAAAGCAGGATTAACAAATATTTGTACCAGTGGAACCCCTCCTGGAGTGGGACTATGTTGTTCCAGGCTATGCAAACACAGTTTCTTTCTCTTCTAGCTGTAGGAACTGGAATAACGAGATACTGTTTGAGTGATCCAGCTGATATAATAACTTTTCAGAGATTTAATAAGTGAATCAGAACAAAGAGTCGGTTCTCCTAGTTCTATGAGATTCTTAAGAAGAGAATTAGTAGCACCACTCTATGAAAGAGTGGTCAGACTTTATTCTGGGAAACGACCATCTGATTTTGGCCACGTGGATTGAGGAAAGCTGACTTTGAAGCATAGCTGATGCAGAGTAAGACTACTAGCACAGCTGGGAGACCAGGAGACTTCTTTATGACAGAAGCTCTGTTTGCGTGTGTCCCTGCCAGATCAAAGCTGAAAGACAACAGCTATCTGGTAATTTAATTAGCATCCAATACACTGGAGATTAAATACCAGGTGAAGGAGACCAGGTAAGTGACTGATGATTCTTTTCATTTGCTTTATCCCAAGTTTGACAACTTTTCTTTTTTTTTTTTTTTTTCATAATTCCAATTCAGTGACTCTTCCTAAAGTCATTGTATGTGGAAGACAAAAGACAGAGAGTGTCTTTAAACATATCTGAATTCAACAAAAGCAGACAAATAGCCAGTAAATAATAGTTTTATTTATTTATTTATTACTTGAAAAACATAGAGCTGGTTTCTTTCTCCACTGAGTGTGAAAAAAGTTAAATGGATTTCAAAAGCTATTACATTACAGTTTGATTGTTGCTTACACTAAGGCACTAATTTGCACTTGCATTTGAGCATATGTAAATGGTAGAGAAAACTACCTGTGAAAAGCAGGTGCCCATACTTTTCTTATTCCAGAGAAGCAATACCCTAATCTCCTTTTAATTATTTTACACCTATGGAAAGTAACATTCCTCTTAACATCAGACTATGAATAAAAATCTGTTATTTTCTGTACTTGATAAATATGTTTTTCAGATTGAAATAATGAGACTATTAGGAAATTGGTCGTTTATTGCTCCAAATTAATTAATCAAAGAAGCTGTAATGGGAAGTTTTAGGGTTCCTTCTGAAACTACTTTTCTAACGTATTCTTCCCCCAAAATCTCTTTTCATACCATTTGACAATGATATATAATTAAAATTAATGCCTTTAATTCCGTTGAAATAGAGAGTCATGTCATATTGCTTAGAAGGATACAGGATCTAATGGATGCAGATGTACATTCACAGAATCACAGGGTTGGAAGGGACCTCTGGAGATCATCCAGTCCAACCCCCTGCCAGAGCAGGGCCACCTTAGAGCAGGTTGCACAGGAACCCATCCAGGCGGGGTTTGAATGTCTCCATAGCTAGGAATGTGTTTCTTCTCTAAGTTTTGCTGATACACCTCCATTCTGAGTGTTTGGCTTCCTTCCTGAGATAATACCATTCCTGGCTTTCTGAGGATCTGGATGAAATGAGCCAGGGTTTTGTCAAGAGGATTAAGATGAGATCTAGTGAAGCATCCACATTAAAAATAGCAATGTAGACTATCCCTGCTCTGGCCGTCACCTAAGCCAGGACAGCTCCAAAACTCATGCAGCATCTGTAACTAGGTCACAAAATTTTCCTTAGTTTGCCTTTATGGGGGAATTCAGAGGCTTCCTTGTTTAAACAAAAGCTACCCCACTGATCTGAGCTTCACTGTGGTCTCCATATGAGGTAGAGCAGAGTTTAACCTCTGCCAGTCACTGGAGGTGATTATGGCCTTAGTTTAAACCCTTCCACAGGGGAGACAATGACTTTCTTACCTAAAACAATTTCTTGTCTAGAATCTCCAAATTTTAAGCAAGGTGCACAATTGGAAGGTGATGGAATTTCTATCTCAGATATGCTTCTACTTAAGGCAGAGAAGGTCACCACTAAATCCTTTAGCCAAGTCTCCTGAGACGTGTAAGTGCAAATGCTATTTGTCTTAACATAAACCACCAGAAAATCGACTTTCAACATTGTGTTTGAGTAGTGAGATGGGGTGTATATATAATGTATAGGTCTAACAGACACTCCAGCTGTGGTCCAATATACAAAATGATCTGGGAAGGGAATATCTTTGGTCACTTGTCTGGGCAGTCACCAAGCAATTTCCTTACAGCAGGAGCTGTCTTACCAAAGATTGCTAATGGTAAAGAAAAACTTTAATTACTATTCAAGTGTAAGGAACCTTTAAACTCATTAATCAAATTTAAAAAACAGTTTGGAGATATGATAAACCTTTGTGTAAAAGATAAGCTTGTTTGCCCTTATTTGAAACAGAACACAATATTAAACCCTGATGAAAGGAAAAGGATATTTTACAAAAAGGACCACCAAAGAAAAAAGTAAGCTTTGAAGATGCTGTAAAAATTCTCTGCTATAAAATATAAAGCCATTTAGAAAAATACTACATATGTACGAAGCCAACTACATATTCACAAGCTGAGGCTGAACGAACATTTTGTGAACGTGCTAAGTCAATAAAGGAATGACAGCAGGTAATTTCAGGTCTAGGCAAGCATGAAAGAGCTTCATGTTTTCTTTTGTTTGTCGTCTTTTCCTCTTTTCAGAGCTGTTGAAAGAGTAGGCTAATGAAGCCATCTTAATTATACTAGCAGCTCCTTACTACCCCTGCATCAGTTTTATAATATTGTGCTGAGATAATTGTCTCCCTTTTTTAAGTATTGCTGAGATTATAGATTTTCAAATAGATTGGGTTTATCAATGCCATATGATTTCCTGATAAAGTGTCCTACCCTGAGGCAGGATGTCCATTGCTCTTGGCCACTGGGTAGGGGAACAAGGTGAGAAGAATCACCTGGTTTTAACTAGATGGTCATAACTAGATAAAAGGATATTCCTGTTGATTTCTGCTGTATAGGATGTTTTAGGGCAATATATGTTCCCATTTTCCTCTACAACAAACAGATGTTTGCTGATGAAGAAGTGTGTGACAAGGTAGAGGACCTGCAACTTGATGCACCAGTACTTCATACATCACTGAGCCCAGAGTGAGAATTTGCAGATGTGGAAGGCACATGATTATTCAAAAGTTACTGGTCTTATTACAAGCTAACTGTGATGCTACCGGCCTTTGTTAACTGCCCCGCTGTGGAAATAACCATGGCTGTGGGTAGGAGAAGCACAGAGGAGGAGGTCAACCTGTCCCTCAGCAGCTGAGACCCTCGACGCCTGACGGAGGAGTGGGAGCGCTGGTGTTTGGAAGCGATGACCTTAGCTGTGGTGATTAGCTGTGCTAATGGTCCTTTCACCATGGCAGGAAAGAAGGACCAGGGTCTGCATGTGGCTGTGATTTGTGTTAAGCTAGCCTGGCAGTGGGGCCATGTGAGGTGTGAGCAGTTTGTGCTGTCCCCATCAGCCCTGCCATGCAAAGCAGTCACCTCTTTGTTAGCCCCTGTGATTAAATAGCACCATTTGATTTAGTAGCATCTAATGTTTGTCATGATAACAAGAGGTACAGGACAATTGAGAATGAAATTAAATTATCTGCAAACCAAATGACCCACTTTCTATTTTAGATAGAGTAGAATTTGTTATTTTGCCTTGCAGATGGATGTGCTGGTAAGAAATGGTTATGCTGTGCGTAATATTTTAACAAGGAGAAGCTAATATGATATGACAAATTATATGTAGAACTGCAATGATGAAATAATTGATCTTCTGGAGATTATTTCAATTGTCCCTTTCTGGCTTTCATATGCAAATAGACAACTGCTGGTCTTATAAACTCTTTTACAGCTCAGAGGGGAACTTATTAGCTGCCTTGTTCGTTGCGTTCAGCAAAGTGTCATTTTCCCAATGCGGGAAATTTGTTTAAGCAGGGTCTAGCAAAGATAAATCTGTTATCACAGTTTAAGCTCCACATTTTTACATAATTGAAATTCAGAGAAACAGGTATAATAGCAGGTACAATTTAGATCTTGCTGTAGAAACAAATGCTTTTCTAATTCATTAGGTGGAGAAAGCCTAACCCTAGGATAGGATGATGCCACCTACTTTATCAACATGTTCACTGTCTTTGCCAATTTGTATGGAACATAATTACTATTGTTTTAAGTAATTGCAGTCATCAGTGAGGGCCTTTGAACAAGGAAGAGTATATTCAAAGACAATAACTTTTTCAGGAATTAATGGTGCTACAATTTTCTTAAAATATCTTTTCTTTCTGTGCTTATGCAACTGTCTATCACTCTGGCTAATACACATGTATCACGTGCGGGTCTGAAAAATTCTTTTTTCCTCTTTTCTTGATTTGCTAAAAAATAAAGATCTTAGTTAAGAAGGGAAAATGATCTTTTAAAAGAACATTTCTACAAAGGGCAAAGTGTCACTGTAGTTGTCTCTTGTTACACAGTATTTCTTTTTCACCAGCTACTTTCATCCCTTTTACTGTTGTGCAAGTAGACCATTTATGAATGAAAAACCTGTGAAAAATACCAAAAGGCCTAGCAGTAGCATCTCCCCAACTCGGCTCCTATCGGCGTTCATCATATCCTTTACTGGATGTATCTTAATTTTCAGTCCAGGGTGGACCACTCAGCACTTAGACTGCAGGCCTCCACATTGAACTGACTAACCTTAAGTTTACCCTCAACAATGTCAGCATATTTATACTAGTTATGCATGATACTGAGAAGTGTTTTTTTTACCAAAGAATGGAGATGTTGAAGGTAAAACAAAAGAGAAATTATCTTGTCTGTGTCTTGTCCTGAGGCTGTGTTCTGTGATGATGTTCCCAAAGGATGTAAAAATCCTCATAGACTGCAATGACTTTCTGCAGTGACAGTTCAGTCATATTTTTGTCAAGTTTTATGGTGGCATTTCTTATGTCCGAGAACTAGCATGATAAATTTAAATTTATTCCTCCAATAATAAAGGATTTGTTGAGAGAAGCCAGAAACCTTTGCTAAATGAATAACCATACTTTCTCTGTCTCAAATATAAAATAATAGAACTACTTTATTTTTGTTTGCTTTTTAGAATACCAGTAATGTTGCTCTTTGTTGAAACCAATGAAACCCATTTTTTTTTTGTGTCTTGTATCTGGATTCTTTGTTACAGATGGATTGAAATCACACCACTATCTTTGCCTTGGCACTTGCACATCTTCTCTTTCTGGCCATGCACATTTACAAAACCTAGTATCTTCATGAAACTAATAAAAATACTAAGGTACAATCAGGATATAAAGGTATTTAGAATATGTTTAAGATGTTAAAGACAAGAGATGTCTTAATATCTTTATGGTATTTATGACAGTATATTAAACTCTGTCAAATCTGTCTGATAATGGTGATGGGTTCAAAAAAGGAAGAGCACATAGGGATACAGACAAACACGTAGACATTCACACAGACTGGAATCCTTGGTGAATTTAAACCTCATTTCCTTGAGGCAAAGACCAAATATGGGTAATTTCAGCTTGTCAGTTAAATTGAGGAAAATCTGTGATGAAGCTTAATATAGCCCTTTTTCTTCAACATTAAGCCTGGCTATAAGTTCATCTAAAAAGGCCGAAAGTAGTAGCTTACAGAAGTAATAGATGTACATGGGGTTTAGGGCATTAAATTGCATTTGTCTTCACTGGTTACTTTTTAGCTTGGGCTTATGCTCAGTAAAACATGCCGTCAAATCTGACTAACACCACTGATATTTATCATTTGCAGTGCAGGATGACAGAATCTGAAATGATAAGATACTGAATTTACTTACTGATATTAAATGGTCAGTAGCTGATTATTCGAATATAGTTGTCATTCTTCAAGTGATTCTTGCCCACGAGTTAGAGTATTTGATAACAGACACCTCCACCTCTTGGGGGAGTGTCCTATTCATTAGAGAGGTAAAATGTACTGTGAAACTTGGTAGCCCTAAGTTTCCCTTGTCGGTCCTTGTTTAACAGAGCACTTGCTCAGGGTGCTGAGGTATTTGTGCCCACCAGCCCAGCAGGTGAGATTTTGACGGGATGAGACTTGGTTTCAGAAACCCAAATGTGCCTAAAAAAGGGCATTTGGCACCTATGTTCATGCCCCTGAATCTTGTCCTTTTTACCTAAAGAAAAGAGCTAGATAGCTCTGTGAAGGGAGGTGCCGAAGGCAGCTGGCAGATATTTTGAGAAGCGCAGCATCCTAACTGTTGGATGTGAGCCCTTCAATCCCCTCCTGGATTTGGGTCACAATTCATCTCCTGCTACTGTAAGACATAATTTCAGAGGAGGAGAAAAGCTGCCATGTGTGCACATAGAGCCTGTGGGTGTCTTTAATCTTAGGCACTACTAAGTTTTGGGGCCTTGTAGCAAGCTGTTCATTAAACACTTGCACATTTCAGTTCTTTTTTTCCCCCCATCTCTGATATTTAATTCAGTGACAGGTGGCAATAGAAATGTAAGGTGTGTACCCTCTTGGCAGCCTTTTAGGGTTTCTGGTAGCTGTGTTGAGGTGGGAAGTCTAATCCAATGCCATGGCATGACAGATTCCTGCTCGTTATTAAACTCAGCGTTTCCATGAAAATCCTACTTCTTTTCCCTAAGGGCTTGATATTAGCTGGTCAAAGGAGGGTTAACCTTGCTATATATCTGCCTTCCCCTGGGGAAGAAATACTGTCTGGTGTGGGTGAAGAGGCGAATGTGCAAAATACTGATGTCTTGGGCAGAGAACAAAGTGATTAGTTCCTCATTAAAGGGACAGAGAGGGATACCGTAACTACAGTAACCACTGCACATATGAACCTCTACCCACCTCACTGTAACCCACTTGGTTACAACAAAGATTTCAAGCCATTGCTGCTTGTTTGTACAACTCTTCCTCTAACTGAAGATTAACATCATCTAAACTTATCAAATATACATATATATATATGCATTTGTATATTCACACACAGACACAGAGAAACTGAGTTTCCTTGCGATTAGCTAGACAGATGGGTAAATCCACGCATATAAATACCCATCAGTGGTATTTTTAAAATTCTTTTTCTTGATGACTAATGGAAAAGAAATGCCATATTGACTCAGCAACCATGTTAACATTTAAGAATACTTGTATTTGTGTGTATATTTCCATTCTCTGAGGCATTATATGTTTCATTTCAGCTGCTTCTTTCTAATAAAACGCCATTAGCGTTTAAAATTTGAGTAAATGGAGTATGTCTCAGAAATCCTGTTGCCTGTATTGGAGCCAGTTTCTGATCTCTCTGAGGTCAGCAATGCCATTAACCTGTTCCACCGCACTCATTTCACACCCGGCTAAACGCATTAATGCACGATACCACTCACCTACTTGGAATGAAATGACTAACATTTAACCTACTGATATGATCAAGCATAAATCTGAAAGACAAATTGCTGGCAAATGTTCTTCCTTCCAACAAGGTCATATCAAGGCTTACAATATTCATCGTCCTCAAACTGGCCAAAATCTCCTGGTCTGTACTGAACTCAAAGGGCAAATGGGAGTTAAACCTAATGTCTTAGCAGCTATTTCCAAGTCCTGTATTTTATGGCCTTTTGGCTAGAAATCCTGAGACCTCCTAGTCAGCAGAAACTGAACATCTTTCTTTGGGTCAAAACACTGTTATTGCCAGATAACAAGTCCTCACTTTCATTGGTGATAATGAAACCACTTAGCTGTAGTATTTCCATCAGCATTAAGGAGATAAAATTTCAGTTGAAGTCCAACAAGAAAGATCTCTTTGCTCATGTCAGTGAGCTAGTATTATAGCAACTGAAATGTCAGAGAGGATCAAATATGTTTCTACACAATTTCTTTTACAACAGAGCAGTGAAAGCCCACCTGCCTAGTCTTACAGTCATGTCCATACTTCCGATTGCTGAAATGTCTGTTTATGGGGTCATGGGATGTACTCTGATAGCCTTTTTTGGCTTTTAGACTGGTTCAGTGGAAAGTGCAGGGGTTTTTTTTTGTGTGTGTGTGTGCTCAAACAGGCTCCTGAACATTTCCTGCCTGCCTTTAACTTTTAAAGTGAAAAAATCCTTGCCCTCTCAGTGAGACATCTCCATTAGTCTGGACACCAAGGCAAAATTTCAGTGAAACATGAGCCGCAATGACATTTCTTCTGGTTGCAATAAAGTGCAGGATTCCTTTCTTCTTTCCTGAAGAAAAATGAGACTTTTCAGGATCAGGACCTTCCTGTGGATGGGCTGCTGCTTGCCCTTTGCAGGCGTAGGGCCATGCAGGGGGTTATCCTGGGCCTCACAGCAGATAAGGGCCACACCAACTCCTGGGACTTCCAGTACACTTTTCTTGCATGCCACCTGACCTGGGAGCACATGGAGGCTGCAATTTCCAATGTATCCACAGCATATACAGCCATTTGCACACCGTAATAGATAACTGATGTGGTTAACACAGAGGAAAACCTGCACGTGTGAAACCTTCCTCAGGTTCCTCATTACCCTGGGGCTCTCTTAGGCTTGGGTTGAGGTGTCCTTGGTTTCCCAGAGTCTCCTCTTGAAGCTATTGCAGGCTCTTTCTCCTGTCTCAGTAACTTTTTCCCCAGAAACACTTCTTGCCCAGATCTGCAGGAACTCTGAACAGGAGGGTGCTGAGAGGTGGCGAGTGAGGAGCCCCGTAATGACCATCATTGAAAGTCTCTTTACAAAATGCTGTGAAAGAATATATGAGGCTTGCAATTCCTTCTCATGGGATTACATCAGAAACAACCAAGGAGGCCCTCAAAAGAGGTATTGCTTTAGGCTCTCACTGCCAGTGACATAGAAAACTGGAATTTGTGACACTCAGTTTTTATTTGCTGCTCAGAATACTGTTGATTTGTAACCTGTCAAAATTATAAAAACACATCGTGTTTCTATTATATCTGCAGCACAGGATGTCAACGGTAAGCATCTGGGGAGAGCTTTGTTTCTCTGTCACTTATTTATATAGATGTAGTGGTATTTTCAGGTGTCACATGAAGTACTAACAGGTACTCGTTTCCTCTTTTGCCTTTGAAATCAAACAATACTTTCTGCTGTGTTTCAGAATACACAACAGACATCTCTTATTTTCTGCGATACTTTTCATAGAGAACTTCACTATATTTTCTTTTTTTTATACTACATGAATTTACTGATTCACTGCTTCTCCTTTCAGACCAGTCAATGGACAAGTCAACACCTGGTACTCCAGCTGAGATCATGGGTAGTGTCACGATCCATTGTTGTAGGGTGAAATTCCTTTTCTGTACAATATTCTGGCAGAGCTTTAAGTTTTGCATATCCCACCTAATGCCAAAGACTGCTGTTATATTTGTGCAGCCCCAGTCTCTTGAAAGTGGGAATGGTGTTCATTGTGATTATGTGCATGTGCAAAATGAAAGCTTGGAGCAATTTTATTACGGAATCAGCCAGTCAAGCCTGGCACATATGGTTGCATCTCTAGGGCTGAATCATGCCACCTTCTTTTGCATTAAAAATGAAAGCCTGCTGAATTTCAAACCTAGTTTTACTGTCTATATTCCACAACTTAATTAGACTTAAAGATTGTAATATAACTTGCTATTTACATCATCAAATAATTTTCAGAAATAAAGTCCTGTAAGTTTTCTTTCCCAGTCTCACTTTGTGTGAATTGATTTTTTATTGTTTTCTTTTTGGTTTTGTTTTTGGTTGGTTTATTTTTCCTAGCCATGATCCCTAGCTATGTGCTTGCACTGTGAACTCTTTGTTCACTGCCAGACCAAAGAGCATAGGCTGTGCATGTTGGGACAGATAGGAGCTGTGAGGTTTGCCCTTGGGCCTGGTAAAGTCATATTCTCAAGCTGAAAACACTCTGTATAAGCTTAACTCCAATATTTACCCAGTGATAGACTAGAGTAGTATCATTCACACTGCTGTGTACATACACAGATGTTTGCATCTTGAGACCTGTAAGCACCTGGCCTGAGGAGTATTCAGAAAATATCTGGATGGATGGATGGATGGATGGATGAATGAACGGATAGAGAGATGGACTGACTGGGAAGGAAATGGACATACAGAATAACCTGAGCAAAGGGGAGCTAACACTGTGCTGACTGGACTGATTCTGCCTGGTACCTGAACAACACTGGTGGGAAGTGGGAGTTCTGACATTGCTGCTCCACAAACCAAGCACTTCTGGCCTCTCCTAAGGAAAAATAAGTTTGGAAAAGCATTCAAAATTTTATAATTTAAGAGTATTTTAAACCATCTACATAGTGTCACTGTACTTCTGAGAGGTGCACCATCTTTGAATAATCTAAAACAGGGGCCATTGACTGCCTTTTTTTTTTTGTAGCATAGGGTTAATGTGCAGAGCCAATTTCACCTTTTGGACAGTGTATTGTGTTTGGTTCAGGTTAATAATGACCGAAAAGTCTGGTAGTTTGTGTAAAACAAACTGACTGTCTCAATCTCCAAAGTGTATGTGTCACAATAACAGAGAAATAGGAAACCAACACTTTTTACATCTGTATCTTAAGTCAAGTCCTTTATCCAGGTTTCCCTAGCTTAAATGCTTCATTCTGCAGGCTGTATAAGAAAGATGACTTGTCCTTGGTTTCCCTTGAGACAAGCACAATTCAGCCTCTAGTCCTTTATTTCTTCTCACCTCCAACCTCTTCTTTCAATACTCTTTCAAAAATCAGTCAGTCAACCCTTACTCTTAAATAACCATCACATTCAGATGGGAACAAGAACCTAATGGAGTCTAGAGTTTAAAATACTATTTGGGAGTCTTGTTTTTTATACTACAGATACATAAATGGTGGGATACTGGGGTGAATCTTAGCAGTAACTCTTTTGCAGAGTTATAACATTCCTCCAGACCTGTTCTCAAGAGTATTTAATGCCAGTTTGGGATTCTTGCTGACTATCCCTTAAATCAGAACATCTTGTCTTTGCTTTACTTAAACTTCACTGTGGTCAGAGACCCTGAGCAGCTATGAAATGCTTCTGTTTTGGACAGAATCCTGGAAACTATTTTGAGCTTCAGCTGTTACTTGTGGTCCCTTTGCCCTGCTGGGGTGCTGCTGTTTGCCATCGCTGCAGTTCATCTGCGTTCCCTAACTGCAAATGACCTCCACCACCTTCTCAGCTCCTTTGCCAAGTGGGAGGTAACACCCCTTCACAACCCAGAAGCCCAATCTCAGGGCTGTGCATTTCCACGATGCTTGTAGTATCAACTCTTTCCTCTCCCTTCCCAAAAGGTGGCTTAACTTTTCAGCCCACTGAACGTTTTCAACTGGACATGACAGAAGGGTGGAGATCTCAAAGATGCGAAATTGCTGTAGTTTTGGAGGCAGCTGGTGAGAAGGGAGAGATTTAGTGCTCTCTCCAACAGAAAGTCTGTAGCTTCTGAGCTCTAGTCTTTGACCTTGTGTTTAGTTTATTGGTCACCCAGTACAAAGTGGGAGAGCTCGGAACATATAAGCATGGGCTGCTTCTTTCTCCGTATACACAAGTCCAGATTTCATGAGATTTCCTGCTCAGTAATCATTTGTTCTCCACTTGCAGCTTTTAGTATTAGATGTCATTTTCTTAAACCAAAACTGAAGCCTATGCTTAAACTAGTAAATTCTTGGCCAGGTGTAACTCAGAGTGAATTTTCTGATACCTTTTTTTTCTAAAGTCATAGAATCATAGAATCATAGGGTTGGAAGGGACCTCAGGAGATCATCTTGTCCAATTCCCATGTCATGGAAACATTCAGCTCAGAATGGCATAATGTTGAACAAGTATTAGCAGCAATGAAGGCAGAGTCAGGGAAAGCCTTGGGAAACAGGTATTTCACACCATGAAATCAGAATATACTAAGGGAAGACAAAGCACATCTGAAAAGAGGCTATAATGGGATAAAATCAAATTTAAATGGAAATTTTGATGACTGAGAACTTGGACATGTGACTATTTTGGAGGAGAAAAGAAAATTAAGAAGTTTCACACGAGGCACTGTAAAGGTGGCAGAGGTTTATTAAAGAACAGTTTTAGAGAAAGCTGCTCTTGGATTTTAGTAGTGTAACTACTGAGGCTACAACAATGATGGAATGCTTTAAAGTGTAAGGGAAGATTCAGAAGTGCACAGTTCCTAACTGGGTAGCAGTAAATGCTATACTACCCAAAGCAGAAGAATACGCGCTGTTTATCTGCATATACTTTTTTGGTTTTTTTTTTAAAAAAAGGTAATATGCATATATATATGCATATAATATGCAATTTTGTCTAAGCCACTAAACTGAATGCAATTAGGTGCACAAGGTACCCAACCTAAGGAAAAAAGGATGGGTTTAAACCCAAGATGAGAGGAATGCAAGAAGGGGAAGCAGGACCTGCCATTTCATTCTTTGCCCCTGCCCATTTGAACCACGCTGTGTAGGGTCCCCATGTGGGGGGCTCCACACTGGATCTGTACTCACAAAACTCAGCTGAACCATGTGTGTGCCATGAAGGTTAACTGTACATCTTCATCAAAGGATGTGACTGGGAATTAAAAGAGTAAATAAAACCATAATGTTCTTAAGCAACAAGAGAAGGAATCATCATCCCCAGGAGCATGAAGATTTTATCATTTTGGTTCTACTTTAATGCTCTATTTGTCTGGAATCTGATTTGGCCTCAGGCACATTTTTCTGTGATACTTTCTGTATTGAAAGGTTTGCATCATTTCACACATTAAAAAATAGGAAAATAATTTTAGGCCACATGTCCTTCTCTAGCTTTACTTACAGTTTATTTTTAGAGTATATTTGGTATGATGTGATCTAAAGCATACACTGTTTTGGCCCACGATATAAAATGTTTAATTAGTTCTGTAATGATCTAATGAGATTTGAAGCAAGAAAGAAAGACTTTCAAAAGTCTTCTCTTTTCCTTTATATAAAGAAAATTTAAAAAGATTTGTAGAAATCATCCAAATCATCATGTATCTAGAAAACATATCTTATGGAGGTTCAGATATGCTAAAATATGAGGAAACAGATAAAGCTGAAGAATTTATAAAATATCACGTCACAGGGTAAAATATAGAAAGAATAAGTGAACAACTGGGAGATAACGAGAAAATGTTAAAGTATGAAAGGCAGTATTCCTGTAAGTCCAGAGTTAACTTTATTAACACGAAAACTTTCATGCTCTAAGACATGTACTTATAGAAAATAATAATGATGTGAAGGAGACAATCCAAAAGCTTTTCTATTTTTAAGCGTATTTGTAAGAATATTAAGATTTTAGAAATAAGAACGAACACACTGTGTAGCAGTTCAACATGAACTATGTAAGCTCTCTGATAGTAATGGATTCATAATGATGCACATTAACATTATGTATCATGCATTAACATTAGTATTTACATGTTATGTATAAGGTGTTTATAAACTAGGCAATAAAGACATTTGAGCATCAAGTATTCTAGGGTTTTAGTCAAGCCCTGCTTTTCAAGATACTTCCAAATACGTGTTTTTCTGCCGGTGTTCCTGGCAGTATCTGTGATACAAAATCAGCATAAGCTTTAAAGCAAGTAGCAAGATAAATTCTGTTAACTGCAATGAGTAGTACAATAAGCATAGTTTACAAAAACAATATATATGTGCATGAAAGTTAAATAATTTTACAGATTAAATAATTAATTAATAAGAATAAAACCAGCTTGTTTAAGGATTTATATTGAGGGATCATTGCACTTTTTCAGATAAACATTGAATTCATTTAAATGTACTTTTATATAAATACCTTCTTTGAATTATCTGTTGCATTTTATGTTCAAATGTATGTCTTAAAGAAAGCCAGGAGGCCTCCTGGACACCTGAGAGAGCCTTAGTCTCCTACATTTGTGTATACTACCATGATGCATGATAAAAGGTATGAAGTGAATGCACACTAAGTTTTTTTCTTCCAGATGCAGTCCCTTGTTCAAAACTGTCTCAGAAACCTTATTTTTTATGGTCAGAAACATAGGCATGCCAATCCTATTTTCTTCCCCCTGATACACACTAAAATGGTCCTAATTTGACTTTATATAATTGCACCATACTACCAGGTTAAACTTGTTGACCTGAATCAGTTACAATCTTAGTAATACCCATTTAAAGTGATAATAGAAGGCAATTATACTTCCTAATCGTAACTTCATAACCACAGTCATAACCTTGGGACTTTTAAGGTAAGCGTGATCAGTAATGCAGTGATGAAGCGCAGTTGTTTCTCTCACCATACATAGCTGCAAATTTTACCTATGGCTGATGCGTACGACTAGACAACAACTGCTTCATCCACACCTGATGGAAACAGAGCTCCTCGCAGTAGATCTGTGCTTCCATAGCCCTTCAACACTCACCATACCCTTTGCTTGTGTGTGCTCCGTTCACATTCACCAGCGCAGAAAACTGCTTATTGTCTGGTCCAACCTGATTTAAAGCACGGCACATACAGTGAGCCATGGCAGGAGTGAAGATTATTTCCAGTAGAGGATAAATTAATATATTAGCGGTTCACTGTTTTACTGTTATTTGTTTGTGGCAATTAAAAGCCCTACCTCAACCGTAAATAACTGAAAGTAGAAAAAGCAGCGGTTAAATTGTGCTTGCAGTTCTTGTTTTGACATGTTCTGTATCACACTCTCTTCTACGAACAGTAATGTTTAGATTGCCTTTAAGAGATAAACTAGGAAACATCTCTAATTATCTCTTTCGCTCGTAGATACTGCCTAGTACAGCAACAATCATAGAGACTGAAAGATGTGTATTTGTTAATTAGCAGCTTAACGACCTACTCTCTCAGAAAGTTAATTAGGTCAGTCTTCCAGGTTACAGCCATTATTTTTGAAACAAACAAACAAAACCCGTTGACAAATCTCTTTCTTGGGGTTTCTTTGTGTGGATGTTAGACGGTGATGTCAGGTTCAGTGCCGTGCACTTTTGCTAATGACAGCAGTGGATCAAGGAGGACACTAACAATTACAAACTTATCAGAGGCAAGAAATCAGCTGACCCAATGCTTGCAACTGTAATTAAACTGAGCCCTCTGGCTAACAAGAAAAGCATGATAAATGAAGCAAGAAATTGTTCATTGTCTGTTGTGTCCTCTTCTTTTTGACATTAATAGTTGTAGAAGAAAACAGTCATGAAAATCTTCTGTCGTGTTCACAGTTGCAAAGCATTACAACCATCACCGTAACAAACAGGGCTGAGATTTGGGATGGGCAAATTGACTAGGAAAAAAAGAAAAGGATAGTTGGTAATTATCCTTACCTGCCTCTGATTAAAATAAAATTATCTCTCACTGCTAATGAGTTAATGACCTCTCCCTTTACCTGCTACTCAGCAGCTTCTGCCTCTTTCTGCTGCTGCAGTCTGACTGGCAAGTGATTATGCAGGTTAGTATCTGGCATTGCTTTGAATCTTTACTTAATATGTTTTAGCTTAAACCCAGATTTAACTGGGTGAGCGTTTAGGGAGAAGTGCTGTTCCCTCTTAATGCAGTAGCTGTTAGACAACTGTGGACTACCCAGGTTGTGATTTTTGTTCAGGTTTGGTAATTCTTAGTTTGATTGTTAGGTGCTGTACTTGAATTATTCCATGGCTATCATGATTAAACTCATTCCAGTAACATGTTGAATAATACTGCTCTGAGCATTACTCTTGTTGGCTTTACCAGCAAGGAGCCACTGAGAGGAGCGAATGTGTTCATTCATGCTTTGTGAAAGCAAAGATGCTTCAACAGTCAGCTCTGACTGAAAAAAACGCTGGGGTGGTTTTTAGGCTTACTGTTTCAGCGGCTCATTTGTGGTGCTGTGTCCTTCATCCTTAACTGATGATGACAACTGCTTAATGCTGGTCCCTGTGCCTCCTGCTCTGCTCGCTGAGCCCCAAAACCCACTCCTGAGCCTGCGGACTGCCATTGGCATGGCCTCCCTCTCCCCTTCTGAGCGATGCTATCTGGCTGCTCGGGTTGGACATTCAGAAAAGGTGCTCCCATGCCTCTCCAGGCTCGCCTCAGTATTTTTGGCTTGGCATTCTGAGCTAACCCTCTTATCTCAGAGCTGCTTTAAAGTGAATTATTTTCCTGCACAAGGTACCTCCAAAATCTCTGCAAGTCTCTCTAGTGTATGTGTGTGTGCTGAGTATGCTGAAAATCTGCACGCGATATAATTTTGCCTTATTAGGAATGAGCCTTGATCTGTTCCTGCTACCTGACACTGAAAGTCTGTGTGGTCTTGATGTTACAGTTTTCTGACAAAAATAACAAAAAAATGTTTTCAGCTCCTTTGTTCTTTGCCAAAAACATTTAAACATACTTTATCTGAAAATGTTGTGGTGCATAACTACTAAGAGAATAAATTGTGACAACGAAGCTCTTAGATATGAGTGATTAATGACTGGAAGCCCTAATGTTTTTTAAGTATTTATTTTGCAAGTAGTCGGATTTACTTGTAAAAGCGGTAAGGGTTAGAAAACATTTATCATAAACCTTACGGCACTACTAAAAGGCAGATCTCTGTCATGGCTTTAGAGATAAATATGTTCTTTTTATCTGTTTGTTTTATACACGTGATATAATGAATGATGATAAATGCATCAGATTCTTTATGTTTAGCTCAGATTGCTTGTATCATCATATTAACATAGATTTTGAGATACAGATGATGCTTATAGTATGATGTTTTCCCTAACCACAATTTCTCCAGCACAATTCTCTGCTCTTATCTTGAGAAAGGACATTTAAAAAAAAAAAAAATTATTAAGACTGTTTAAGAACAGTCACTGCCACTGTCAACCGGCCTGGCAAGACATCTTTATCATCAAACTGGTCATTAAGAAAGCTAAAGCTGTTATTTCTTGCCAGACTTCCTGGCTCCTCTAGAATTCCTCTGGAAATTTTCAGTATACCTTAGAGGCTGCTGTGACAATATCCTGCAGACACAGGATGAGTCCTGTTGCTCTTCATTTCACTTTAGAGTTTTGCTAAAGTCAATGGCATGTGCTCTTACCAATTTAGTTCAGCCCTTCTGCTCTGGCCAAGAGTTTCCTATTTTCCTCCACCTCTCCTTAGAGAATCTGCAGTATCCTGGGGAAAAAAAAAAAATTCTGCTGGGTCAAACCTATTTGAGGTAGTGAAAAAAAAATTAAATCTGTCTAATGATGAGAAATAAGAGGCCATAATTTTTTCGTGTAGCTGAAAGGCTACTTTATCATAGCTGATGCATACCTGTGTTGGGAAGAGATTTCAGTCGCAGAAAAACATATGAGAAAAAGTGGTATTTTTACTCTGAAGCTGATAAAAACTTAAATTTGAAATGAAGTCAGGGGCCCATTTGTAGTCCAATGGTTGTAGTTCAAATAGATATGATGGGCTCCACAGCAATTACTAGGTGACATACAGTGGCCTATTTATGCCACTATATGTCACTACGGAGGCTTATGACATCCTGAGTGTGAAATTCTATTGAAATTAAGAAATAACACCGTAAGTTCTTGAATTGAACACTTAATGTTATTTTATGCTGTGCTTTTGCTGTTCCATGGATAAACAAATGTTGAAATTATGCTATATTTTGCAGTATAACAATTACTAAACTCTTAAAAGTAGAGCAGTCTGTAAAACAAAACCATTTCTGTCCTAATCGTGCTTTGTTTTCCTTAAACATTTTGACAGTGTAATTTATCTTCTAAGTGTCAATGTCCAAGAAAAAAAATAAATCTCTCTGCTAATCTTTTTAGTTCTAGGGTTTAATGTGATGTTAATAATCATGCCTACAACTTGCATAGATTTAGCAAAGGCATGAATCACAGAGCAATTATATCTTAGTGAATTGAAGAATTTGTAAGCGAGCCAAAGTACTTAGCAGTTCCTGCTGTAAAAGTAGTGCAAGAATATGGTATAGTGTTTCCAGATGCAGTTCTATTACAAGCTGCACCAAGAGAAGTCAAGGGGAAATTTTCATATTTTTATGTGAAAGCGAAGAAGCTGTTCATGTGAGGGTGGTCTCGGTAGCCACAAGGTAGTTTACATTGAGGCAAGAACAATAGAAATGTCGTTATTGAATATGGAAATCCAGGAAATATTTATCTGAACCTATCCTGTAGTGAAGCACATTCATATTATTTGAAGTGTAATAAAAAAATTTAAAAGTTAGCATTTGAAGGGTACTTTACCCAGATTGCACAATAATTAATGGTTGCCCCATCTCGCTACTGCCTGGCTTCTTGTTGCTGAAGGAAGATTTACTGCCTTCAAGGACTGGCAGCATTTTGGGAGCTTGTGCAGGCTCCTGACCTGCTGGTGCAAACGGGGAAAGGCCTAGGGAGATGCTGCAATATGTTTTGCTTTTCCTACAAAAAGGCTACTTGCAAGTAAACATCCAGATAAGGTTGTGTTGCTTGTTTTTTTTTTTTAAAACTTTCTAACTATTATGAGAGGTAGGATGCTTAAAGGTTCCCTAAATTGGTTTAATCAAAATCAATTTTCCCCTGATTCCTCAGAGTCATGTTTTTTTAGATTAAAGTTTTAAACTGTAATTGCTTTGCCATATGCTAAAAAAGTTGAAACACTCTCTTTCTACCACTCCAACTTCCTCTTATCTGAAAACTGTAGGAAACAAGGTTGAAGAACCTGGGGAAGCTGTCTAATCTGGTGCATCTGAAATAATCTGGCCAGTGCTTCCCATCTAACTGATGGATTCCTCTCCGACTTTCCAGGTGAAAGAGGGGAAGGGAGTTTGCCTTGTGCCTTGGTTGCCATTGCAGGGGCTCTGGCCTCAGGAGTGAAGCAGGGAAGACCCTGATCTAGCCAATTCCTCTGCCCCAGGCAGGACCAATTAAGCATAAATATTTCCTGACAGAGGTTTGTATGATGTGCTCTAAAAAACTGCTCGTGATGGAGATTTCTTCACTTCTATTAGGGCATCTATCACAATGTTTAATGCTGGAAATGCGTCTCTCTTGATGTCTAGCCCAAACCTCCTTATGTGCAACTTAAGTCTGTTACTCCTTGGGCTTCCTGCAGCAGACACAGAAAACGGATTAATCTCTTCTCCTTACAAGGAGCTTTTGTATTTTAGAAGACTGTTTAGCCTCCTTCTAGTTTTCTCCTCTCCAAACTAAGTAGCCCCAATTCAGTCAAACCTTCACTACAGGACATTTCATAGCCCTTGTCTCCCTTTGGGTTCTCTCCAACTGATCCATCGATTTCCTGAAGCTAGTACTCTGTGGGATGCAGTGCTACTGATGCAGGGGCCGTGCTGAGTGGAATAGGTTGGATGCCTTGCATACAATCCCCTTCTCTATTTTTTTTTAAATTTTTTTTTCAGATATAAACGTCAAGGCAAAAAGATAGCTTTTCGAGATTGATGTGGTTGGGTACTATGAAGTTGATCATCTTCCTTCTTGTGGTTTGGCAGGTGATCCCTTCTAAGCACAAATACAAAATCTCCCCCTGCCCCTGTCATTTCACACACTTGTTGAGATTATCTTGAATTCTCAAGCATTAATTTAAAAAAACCCACAAAACCAACCAAACAAACCTTCAATAGAATCAAGTTGAAAAATGTCAATCTTTTATACCTGTTGAGTTAAAATAATACAGAACCTGCCTTCTCATTTGGTTACAGATTGAGTAGTCTAAAGGACTGATATCTGCATACCATGCTTATTTGCAGTGAAGGCAAAAACCTATACCACTGTTAAGCACCTTTATCATAGAATAGTAGAATCATTTAGGTTGGAAAAAACCTCTAAGATCAAGTCCAATCATAAACCTAACACTGCCAAGTCCCGTATAATTGCTCTTGCGCAACTGTACTTTATTATATTCTGATATTAGAGGGATTTTAATACAAAAGACATATTATAAATATTCTCCTAGATGGTAAATGTTGAGTGTACAGGTACAGAGAAAACAGATAGGGTCAAATATTTGGCAAAAGTAGTTCTTCTTCAGCAGATTTCAATAACTTGGACCAAACTCTGCAATCCTTTTTCATGCAAGTCTTCATTTGTAAAGGAACTTCTTTTAACTGAGGCAGATGTGACCTTTTTATTCCTCTTGGCCTGGACTGCTATTTTGCTTTGAATGTTTGATAAAACTTTTTACAGAGTCCTATCTTACCTGTCACTTTCTCTTTATGAATGTTCTTTCATGACTTCCTTGAGTTTCCTGCTCTGTTTACTTCTGTCTCTATAATTCACCGCAATCTTTCCGACATTCTTTCAAACTTCAGGAAGCATCAGCATATTTTCACTCTTTTGTTCAGTGACAGTTTGTCTGAAGCTGAAATCAGATGATGTCTCTTCATTGCTGGCAATATTTCCATTGCATTAATCTCTGTTATCACTACTTCTTTTCAGGTAGGCCACTGATAGGAGCAGTGTGATTAACTGCCACCACTAGGCATTAGCTAATGACACTTGACGTTGGAAACAATATTCATTGCATGATGAGTCAGAGAAATCTAGAGGTTTTTCTAAGACTGTAAGTCATATCCCAGATGTGTTGTACTTTGGCTGTACATAACGATAAGCAGAATAATTCTTTAATAATGTTAGTGTGGCTGTGGATTCTTTCCCTTTCTGTATGATCTAAGATGGCATCAGTATTTTTCCTTACTTTGTTGCCTAAGATTTTTCTGGGAGCTTCTGTGTGTATTTAAGTTTGCATAAAAATTTAGCCTCTTCTCATCTACATTATGTATACTACCTACAAAAGAAGCAAATAAAAATGTATGGGAGTAGAATGGCTGCAGCAGTAACTTGGAGCTGTCTAAGGACAAAGAAATTGAATTAAGCTTTAGTACTTTAAATAGCTTTGTAACAAGGCTTTTTCATGTCACTGCTGAATCAGCAGGGTATCTGCGCTGCTTAGCTGCACCTTACCGGTGTAAATGGTACATACATGCTACTAAAGGTAATCATAAAGGTGGAGCCTTCCATTTCTGCTGTTGTCTTCAGCACCCTCGCTGCTGATGTGGCTGAGCAGCAGTGTACCAACCATGCTGTGAGGCCTCTGTAGGAGCCTCAGGTCACTCCACCCTCTCAGAGGTGCCCTCATGGGCACGTACTCCAAGTGCCAAAGTACTTCTATGGGCTCAATAAAAGCCTTGAGTCCTATGGAAGTGCCTTTCATATCAGTTATCTCGTCTACAGACATTTTTTTTCCCCCCAGTCATTCAGTGCTTATTTTATTTGTAACAAACATTAAAAGGTAAGGGGATGGGAAGCCAGCAGAAGTACCTCCCTGGCTCTGCAGGGATCCTGAAAGAATATCTCTGAGAGGTGTGACTTGCCAGTGTTGAATGTTTTCCTAGCTCTCAGTTTTAGTTGTTATGATGCATTCAATACCTCTATTTAATCTTCCAGGCAAAGAATGCAAAAAAAGGCATTGGATGACCTATATAATTCACAGCAAATAATACCTAAATTGGATACCAGAGTGAATAGACCCTAGTTTGTAGGCAGGGTATCACTTTTTTTTTTTCCCCTGCAAATTTAATGTCCTATTTGATAACACAACTCTGAAAGAGAAGCTGTAATTATAATAAAATAAAATAGGCATGAATGGCATAAAACAGAAACATAATAGGAATATGTAAAGCAGAAACACTTGACATTGTTTTTGTTCTTTAAATTCTCCCCAAAGATGTCATAACCCATCAGACTGTGGCCATTTGTCTGATTTGAAAATCTTTCCTTTCAACAAAAAGTGAAATGTTTCCATGGAGATCAGCCAGAGATAGCCAAATGACGAACTTCTTGGCTGTACTTTCAGTTTGGTTTCTATGGTTTCCAGACACGGAGGGGGGGAGAGTGAAGTTGCTGAGGTTCTCTTCCTTTCTTTTCTTTCCTTGTTTTTCTGCATGTATAAGGTTACTGTACACCAAATGATGGAGTTGAAATCAGTGTAGGCCCACAACACGCAGAGGTAATTTTTGTCCTCTTGGTCCTTGAAAACCTTGTACAGGTTGTATTAGGCAGTTATACATCTGCCCTCATTCTAGGGGAAAAAGAAACATAACAAAGATATAAGACTTTCTTAGCATTATGAGTAACATTCTGCGCAGGGAAAATAGGTTTACGATGACTAGACTTACCTTGACTGTGCACTACACAGTGAGAAAATGGTAACAGGATTGACAGTGACCAGTTCTTTTTAAAGGATACAAAAGCTGACAATGAAACACTGCATCTTGGAAAGACCTGAAGGCCTTTAGAAAAAGCAGTGCTGCAGCTCTTGATAATAATACTAAACTGGATGGAAATTTTTAGGTATTACAGTAGTGAGCAGGGCAGCTCATGGATTTCTGTACAGGGTCAATAGAACTCCATAATGCAAAATAAAACTGTCATCTTGACATCTAAATTTTCATCTTTTCTCTCGCCCATCACCTTAAAGTCGTTTTTCTTGAAAAATGTCACGTGGTTGGTTGGAACTGGTAAATACATCCTTTGTGTGCTACTTCACTGAATGTTGCACAGACCACATTCCTTCTTCAGAGATTCCTCTCCATCCTGCCTCATTGCTTCTTTCTTCCTTAAGAACAATGGGGTTTTAATAAGAATTTTTTTTTGGTAAATACATCAGATATTTCCAGGTCTCCTCAAGTGTTTCAGGGTTAATTCCATTCTCCCCTATCATCTCTGTCATGTTTCTGAGAAGCCAGCTTCTATCTCTTGCCACTGATTGCATCCTTCTTTGGCTTGCTTCCTTGCAGAAACAGATTTATGATATTGTGGAAAGAGTCATAACTCAGAATACAGTAAACAAGATGTGATGGTATTGCTATGTGAAACTAGCTGAAGTGAAAATCAAGCGAAGCTTGAAGACCCGTGAAGCCTCCTATATCTGCCTTGTATGTATGACCTTGCAAAACTAATTGTTCTTGCTGTCTCCAGGCAATAAAATGATGAAAAAGGAAGCTATGTATATCACACAACTTGCTGTGATGCCTAAAACTTTCCTTAAAAAAAAAAAAAAAAGTAATACCTAATTAAACAGTCCAAGCTACCCACTTCCCACTGGAATGCATGGTTCAAGAATTGAAGAAGCTGGTGATACTCAAACTTCTTGGTTCTAAATTAAAAAAAAAATAAATCAAATCTTGATATCAAGCATAGGACACAAGAAAGTTCATACGTAATGAAAATTCCTCTGGAACAGGCTGCCCAGGGAAGTGGTGGAATAGTCATCCCTGGAGGTATTTAAAAGACAGGTAGACGTAGTGGTTAGTGACATGGTTTAATGATGTTTTTTATCAGTATTAGGTTGGTGGTTGGACTCGATGATCTGAAAGGTCCCTTCCAACCTAGACAATTCTATGAAAATAAGACCACAGAATATTAATACATATAGTCATAAAATATTTTATTTCCAAAAGCGTTTGAAAAGTATTTGGAATCTCTCCAGAAAACAGACGGTTTTTGCTAGCAGAGCAACAGAGAAAGAGTCCAGGAGATGTCACCAGCCTGACCACAGTAATTTAGTGAGGGAGGGCTAGAATACCTTAAACATGCATGGGGCAATGGAAGGTGGCAGCTACCACTGCTGACAAGCCAGTTGATTCCTGAGCACAGTTTTCACTCTTCTGCTGGTGAAATGAGATGAGGAGATGGGAATAAGCCTTGTAAGAACTGCGCAGGGAAGGGCCATCCCTTCTAGTTATGGCAGTCTTTCCTTAAATTGTCCTGTGTATCACTCTGCGAGACTGCAAACAGCAGCAAGAAGATAAAACAAGCAGTGGGAATCTGGTGTAACACTGCTCTCGGATACCCTTTGGTGAGATGCAGTTTGCAGAAGCGTTACCAGGGGAATCATATTGAAATTGGTCTGTGTGGGTATGGGATCTGATTAATAGCAGCACTTAAAATATTAATTCATCCTATACTTCAAGATCACCATACGAATGAAATCTTTTAAGTAATGGAATTTAATATTGACCTTGATTAAGTAATAATGAAAATAGTTCACTGATGACCACTTGTAAATTATGACAAAACAAAGTTTTCACCTATGCAATGATTTTTAATTGTGTGCGGTACACTAGAGCAGAACTTGTTAGTGGCTTGCAGAATGCTGTCTTAACTTGTGTACAAAAGACTCTCCATGATGGAAAATATTTTACTTGAGGGTATAGACTCCATGCTGTTTAGTGAATTAGCTTTCTTAAAAGATTTTTGTTGTGTTCGTCATTGCCATTACTCTACTTTCCTTTAGTTATATTGCCTGTTAAGAATGATAGACCGTTTTCCTAGATTTTGTTCATCAAACCAGCGTTAGTTGAGATATGGCCCATGTGTTGGATGCCCTTCATAGTGACATTTCTCCCCTTTACAGCATGTTCCTGTTGCTGTTTTCTGGGTGCATTTTGGGACTGTCTCCCTCCCTTGCATCTGAGGAGGGGTCACAGAGCCAAAACGCTGCAGTGTCAGTCAGAAGCTGCTCTCGTTCCATAGAATGATAGAATCATTTAGGTTGAAAAAGGCTTTTAAGATCATTGAATCCAACCAAAAACCTAACACTGTCCTAACTAGTCCATCACTAAACCATGTCCGTCAGCACCACGTCTGCATGTCTTTTAAACATCTCCAGGGATGGTGACTCAGCTGCTTCCCTGGGCAGCCTGTTCCAATGCTTGACAAACCTTTCAGTGTAAATGTTTTCTAATATCCAATCTAAACCTCCCCTGGTGCAACTTGAGGCCATTTCCTCTTGTCCTATCGCCTGTTACTTGGGAGAAGAGACCGACCCCCACCCCCCAGCCTCCTTTTCTCCAGGCTGAACAGTCCCCNTTCTTGGCCACCTGGGCACACTGCTGGCTCATATTCAGCCGGCAGTTGACCGCCAGCCCCGGCTCCTTTTCCTGCAGGCAGCTCTCCAGTGCTCTGCAGCTTTTCCTCTGCTGTGACCTGTCACCTCTGCGTCATGTGAAAAGCCATGCCTGCTTTTAGCATGTGCCAGACGTGGATCCTGTGACACCTGTGACCTGGAAGGAGGAATGCAGCAGAGACTTGTTCTGCCTGCTCCCCCACGCTACAGTCCCGTGACTGATGCTGCCACAGAGCTCGGATGTGGCTGTGCTTTGGCGGGGTAGTGGATGCGCAAATAATCGTGACAGGAGAGAAGGATGCATCTTCCAGTGCAGCAGAAATAGATCTACGGCCACCCTCTGGCTGAAAGTGTAGGTGTCACTTCCCTCCTCTGCACACTTTTGATAAGTTGAAATAAAATTGCATACCGTAAATTAACTTCAAAAATCCATATCTCCTCAGCCATACCTTTCTGCAGTGATCTCTGTTGCTTAGAAAAGGAGAATAAACTAACAAGCATGAGTTTTTTTACCTCGGCTTGGAGCCCTGGGCTATCTCTCCGTTATCAGAGATTTGCAGGAAAAATGTTGGTTTTCTCCTTTCCGGGGAAATCTTTCCCTCTTAAGCTCATGATTCTGCTTTGCCTCCTTTTAGCTTGGCAGAAAGCTCTCCCCAACCTCAAGCTGTGCTAAGCATGCTCTGAGATGTCTGCAACAATACTTGTGGAGTTTGGTTCTGCCGATAGTTAATACAAGGAAAGACTTCTGTGGTAAGTCTGAATATTTGGCTTTTATGTAAAACACTGGAAACAAAAGGCTGCAAAACAAGCCTGATGTCATCTAGCTTAAATTTAAAGGCAAGGTGATATAGCGACATGAATTTGCTTAAAACCCCAAAAGGACCTCTGAGGGAGAGACTGTGGTCAGCGAAATCAGAAGAGCCCATAAAGCTGGTGGATGAAGAAGGCCACGGTCTGTGGTGAAGGTAGGTTTTCCTCAAAGATAGTTTGTCTTTCTGTATTTCCAGCAACAGAACTTTTGAGGGGGTGGAGGTGGGAAGACAGAAAAATTGTTCTTTAACCTGCTGGGAGAACTGGGTGATGTACTGAGGCACTCCTGACCTGTCCCGTACATGTGCTACCCAACCTTCACCTCAAAATGTTAGATCCCTCCACAAATCTAGCCATCTGTCTCCAGCTCAGCTTATCAGACCACTCAACATGGATAGTACCATACCATTGATAAGAAGCCAGAATTTAATGTAGTTTTAACTGCCGTTGGCACTCATAGACCTTTATTCTTAGACACGCAGGAGACTGAGTAAACTTTACTGGGTACGCAGATGGTCCTGAGTTCAAGGCACTGTCCCTGTGGTTGCTGACATTAGGGCTGATTTGAGGAATTCAGAAGTGATAAACTTGTCAGCACAAGAAGGACGTGGACCTGTTGGAACAGGTCCAGAGGAGGGCCATGAAGATGATCAGAGGGCTTGAGTACCTCTGCTATAAGAACAGGCTGAGGGAGCTGGGGGTGTTCAGCCTGGAGAAGAGGTTTCAGGGAGACTTTATATCCCCTTCCAGTACCTAAAAGGGGCCCACAGGAAAGATGGAGAGGGATTCTTTATCAGGCAGTGGAGCGACAGGATGAGGGGTAACAGTTTTAAATGGGAAGAGATATTTAGATGAGATATTAGGAAGAAATTCTTTACTGTGAGGGTGGTGAGACACTGGAACAGGTTTCCTAGAGAAGCTGTGGATGTCCCCTCCCTGGAAGTGTTCAAGGCCAGGCTGGATGGGGATTTGAGTAACCTCGTCT
>VXBO01009899.1:124369-254483 GCA_013400135.1 Rhinoptilus africanus
TGTCTCGGGGAAAAATAAGGAAACCCCAAGTTATGAAACTGCATGGTGCAGCTTCCTTGTAGAGACCAGTCCAAAACAGTCTGGAGAGCTGTGAGCATGTCTGTGGTCAAACACACCACCCTGAGACACTCCTAAGCTCTTAAAAAGAGTGTGGAATGACAAGTTACACTGGGTAACAATCTATTCTCCTTAAAGGAGATCTAGTTATTTATATTGCATAGATAATGAAAAGCAGATGATCAATGCAATAAAATATGTAGTAAATATTAACCATATAGATGACTGATGAGACTGTGTAAAGGAATAATCAATGATTACTTTCTTTAAACCCACACAAAGATTCTCTGATGCATCTGAAGAATACAAGAGCTTCAGTCAGAGACATAGGTATTATTAAGTATCGATTATAAATAATATTATTAATAATAATGCAGAGAGGCAACCCTGTTCTGAATCAGAGTGATACCTCCATCATGTATGGTAGGTAGATTACCAGTTGTAGCAAAGGGAGCTGTGAGATATTATCTACAAAAACTAAGCATTTTCTAATCTGTGGGTTTTTACAGCATATACTTAAACCTTTTAATGGGACTTAGTAAGTGGATATTTTTTATTCCAAACATGTCTTCATCCACAAATCCATGAGGATGTTAAAACAATACAGCCAGTTAATATTAAAAAGACCTCCACCAAACAAACAAACTACCACCCCAAACCCAACATTCAACAATGCTCACGACCTGACCAAGCAGAAAGGAAAATACAATGGCAGCGAATACTATCCCAATCTCCACCAATGGGCCTCCAAAGCATTCCCTTCTCCACTCTTATCTCCATCGACATAGGAGACATAGGCTGAAATTAGAAACCTCCAATTTCAAACAGGCAGGATCTGTCATATGAGGATAATTCAGTGTTTCAAAAGAGCAGCAGTGGAGATATGATACTGCTCCGCTTTCTGAAACCTTAACAATGAGGCAAAATATTTCCTAAAAGCATTTTTTTTGCACTGCCCTAGATTATTATAGCATTTTTATTTTTTTTTTACTTTAAAATCTGGGGCTTTATCAATTCTATTTCTTGCCTTTTTTTTTTTTTTTATGACCCACAGGTAAAATGCGTATTGCACGAGCATGTTTTTAACATTTGCAGCTACATAACAACACAGTAAGTAGACCTGAATCTCCTGCTTCATTTGAATCTCCAATGCTTGCTCATTGCCTAGAAGGGTCTGGAGAAATATACACATTTTATTTATTTATTCATCTGAGCCTTCAAAACTTGGTCGGATGACAGGGTGAGTTAGGGAGGTTGTACTCATGTTGCTAAATAATATTGAGAAGCCTCTGCTTGGTGTCCTTATGTGCTCAGGGTCACAGCAACCACCACAAGCATCTGAGAAGCTGACTTCCCTAGGTTTGGCTGGCAGGATTTTTTCCTGAATCTGAAAGTAACGGGGCTTTTGTAGATGACTTTTGGATGTCTTGTTATTTCCTTGCCCTAGGCATTGGTTTGTCTTATTTGTTGCCTGAAAAAAATCTGTTTATTTATTTATGTAAGCAGTGAAAAACTTCTGCATAAGTCAAGTGACAGGGCATAATATAGGTGTGTCTGCAGGAAACTCTGATGATTCATGACAGTGGTTACCCAAATTTTGAACAAACATGCATTTCTGTGAAGTTTTGAATTTACTTGTACTCTACCATGAAAGTCATAAAGAAATGAAGAATTTGTACATGTCACTGTTCAATAAGCTGTAGATCAGCAGTGATCTGAAGGCCAGACTCTAGATGTAGATAATGTGTTGGCTTCCTCTCTGTTCAAGATCTATGAACATGGTATGAAATTGGAATTTTCTTTCTGTCTTTTTTTAGTCACTTCCATTTTTATTAGTTGGCTGCTTCCTACTCTCATGTCAGTCTTCTTTGCCATTGCAAGAGATTTCTATATCAATAACTGATTGCTATTGGTAAGAAAATTTGCTGCTCAAGGACATAATTTCAAATACTCCTGTTAATATTCTTAGACAGCAAAGGAAAGTGACTTCCTAAAACAAATTAATTTAATTTCTTGACACTTTGTAGAAAAAACAGTACTGAACCACCTTTGATTCTAAGGGCTCAGTTTTTAACTTAGCTGTAGCGTGGGTGGAGGAAGGCATTGAGAAATACTTATTGCCTGAGAGACAAGAAAATACAGGAAAAGCTGTTATCTAGTGCAAGAGTAGAGAACATGAATCATGGTGGTTTGTTGTTTCCCCTCTAGTCTAGTATGAAATAAGAGAAACCAGACAGTCTTATTGTTGGAGTCTTCGGATAAAATTTGTCTGAGTACAAGGCTGCCGGGTAGTTCTGTAAAAATTGCTATGGCTTGAAGAATGAATGGAAACACTCCATGAGTATTTATGTATCTCATTTGACACAGAACAGAAAGCTACCCCAGGATGACTTCCCATCGATTACTGTTTATTGAGATGTTCCAGTTAAAAAAGCTGCACACAAAAAATGAGCTTGTCGCTATAACAAAATATTGCCCTTCCTCATTACTTTGACTGTTCGCTGAAGTAGGAGGCAGTAAGGAGGCTCTGTAGCATCAGGGAGGCTGAGAAGGAATTAGATAGCTAGTTCTGAGAGCATTCTGCAGTGGAACCACAGCCCACGGCTGAACAACCAAAACCACTACAGTCTGCAGTGGACCCACAGAATGTCATAGGATAAAGATCTGGAGGGAAGAGGGACCCGAGAAAGACCGCTAATATTCAAGGATCACCTCCTCCAAGGTCAGGAGCAACGCATCTCAGTGAAGGAGAAGTCAGGCAACAAAGTCAGGAGGCCTGCATGGATGAACAAGGAGCTACTGGACAAATTCAGACAGAAAAAGGAAGCCTACAGAGGGTGGAAGCAAGGATGGGAGAGGAATACAGAGAAATTCTCTGATCAGCCAGGGGTCAGGTTAGGCAAGCTAAAGCCCAGATAGAGTTAAATCTGGCCAGGGACATCAAGGACAAGAAAAAAAGCTTCCACAGGTATGTCAGTGATAAAAGGAAGATTAGCAAAAATGTGGGTGCTCTCTGTAAGGAAATGGGAGACCTAGTTACTCACTGTATGGAGAAGACTGTGATACTCAATGACTTTTTTACCCAGTCTTCACCAGCTTTATTGTATTCAAGAAGCTGTGGCAGCACGGTGAAGTTCCCACGAACTGAAACAGGGAAAACATACCTCCCATTTTTAAAAAGGGGAAAAAAGGAAGTCCTGGGGAACTACAGGCCAGTCAGTCTCACCTCTCTGCCTGTCAAGATCATGGAGCAGATCCTTCTGAAAACTATGCTAAGGCATGTGGAAAATAAGGTGACAGAAAACATGGCTTCACTAAAGGTAAATTGTGCCTGACAAATTCGGTGGCCTTCTACAACAGGTTTACAACCTTGGTGGATAAGGGATGAGCAACTGATTGCAAAATCAGCAACTACCTGAACTTGTGCAAAGCATTTTACACTGTCCCGCATGACATTCCTGTCTCTAAATTGGAGGGACATAGATTTGAGAGAAGATCCACTTAGTGGGTAAGGAATTGGCTGGATAGTTGCAGTCAAAGAGTTGAGATCAATGGCTTAGTGCCCAAATGAAGACCAATGATGAGTGGCGGTCCTCAGGGGTTGGTACCAGGACCAGTGTTGTTCAACATCTTTGTTGGCAACATGGACAGTGTGATTGAGTTCACCCTCAGCAAGTTTGCCAATGACACCAAGTTGTGTGGAGCAGTCAGCACACTGGAGGGAAAGGATGCCATCCAGAGAGACCTGGACAGGCTTGACAGGTGGGCTTGTGAGAACATCATGAAGTTCAACAAAGCCAAATGCAAGGTCCTGCATGTGGATCGGGGCAATCCCAAGCACAAATAAAGGCTGGGCAAAGAATGGATTGAGAACATCCCTGAGGAAAAGGACTTGAGTGTGTTCATTGATGAGAAGCTCAATGTGAGTTGGCAGTGTGCACTTGCAGCCCAGAAAGCCAACAGCATCCTAGCTTGCATCAAAAGAAGCATGGCCAGCAGGTCCAAGGAGGCGATTCTGACTCTCTACTCTGCTCTGGTGACATCCCACATGGAGTACTGCATCCAGCTCTGGGGTTCCCAACATAAGAAGGACATAGACCTGTTGGAGAGGGTCCAGAGGAGGGCCATGAAGACAATAAGAGATCTGGAGCACCTCTCCCATGAAGACAGGCTGAGAGAGTTGGGGTTGTTCAGCCTGGAGAAGAGAAGGCTCATGGGAGACATTATAATGGCCCTACAGTGCTTAAAAGGGGCTTAAAGGAAAGATGGGAAGGGACTTTTATGAGGGATCGTAGTGATAGGATGAGGGGGTAATGGTTTTAGACTAAAAGAGGGGAGATTTAGATTACATATTAGGAAGAAACTCTACTGTGAGGGTGGTGAGACATTGGCACACGTCGCCCAGGGAAGGTGTGGCTGCCCCATCCCTGGAGGTCTTCAAGGCCAGGCTGGATGAGGCTTTGAGCAGCCTGGTCTAGTAGGAAGTGTCCCTGCCCAGGGCAGGGAGATGGAACTAGATGATCTTTAAGGTCCCTTCCCATCCAAACCATTCAATGATTCTAAGTATATTAAAGTTATTACTTTTTTTTTTTCTGTTGAAGGTTGTATTTGACATACTAAATTATGCAATTGATCTTTAGCTGGTGTGATTGTTTTGTAAAAATAAGTCTGCCAACTGTTTACAAACTACTTTACCTTGCATGATTGATTCGCATATATTTTAATTTGGGTACAGCTAAGGGTAACTGCTTGACTACATCAACTCTAATTGACTGATGCATGTATTTATATTCCTGGATCACTGATCAAGGGCAGTTAATTACTAAAACCGAAGTCCTGTCTAATTTGAGTCTGAGAGTCTAAAACATGGTGTGACAGTAAGCCCTGCCCTTTGCTGTACCTCAGTGTGTGGCTGGAGCTGAAGGTTTACAGCTGGTGCGCAAGGGTTTGGAGACCCTCAATAAAGATCCTCTAACCAGAAGAGAAACAAATTATTCAGTCATTTCAGAAGACGACTAACATAGGAGGGAAACTAGAACTTATCTTAAGCAAATTTTTTTTTTTTCTGTGAAATATACAACATACTTGGTGCTTTAGTGACTTGGGTTGTATTTTTTTTTTTTTTTTGTAATAGTAGATAAAGATATTTTTTATGACACCAATACTACAGTGCCTGAGAGGCTGATGGGAAGAATACCATTGTGGCATCATAGTACAAGAACCATTTTTGGTAATATTTAACTCTGGAGCCTGCATGTTTGTAGTTCTGATGCAATGATGTTAGTGGTATGAACTTGGTTTTGAGGCTCATAGTTGAGTGGAGCCCATTCTGCAAAGAGGTTCATGGGGAGACCTCACCTTTGGCAAAATGTTTGCTTCTGTGAAACTCTGCTGAACTTGGAGGAAAATCAGAGCTTTGCTGTACTGAGCTCCTTCAGAAGTTTGCTTTTTACTCTTCACCAGCAGATTTGATTTTAAAGAAAATGTCTATTACAAATGTTTATTTGTCTTTTAAGCACCAAAAAAAAGAAAAATATGCTAAACTAACATTAAGGGTCTGATCAACCTTGGGAAATGTAAAGGTAAGACTCAAAGAAACAATTCCCATTTTTGTGCTGAAGTATTGTACCTCATTTGGTGTGCAATATTTCCTTCCTTGATAGACCATAACAGCTGCAATAGTAAACCTTTTAGTAGGGTAAGGACTGTTTTAGCCTTGACTGCAAATGATTCTTACTTCATGCTCCTCTGCATCAGCGGTATCCTTGAGATTCGTCCTTTCATGTAAAAGAGGTTTAAAGAGTAGAATGAAAAAGAACAAACTATAAAACGTACATACTAACAGGATTTTAAATTTCAGCCTCAACTGTTTTGCTAGTATTATGGTTGATGGAAAGTTACACTTGAGCACCCTCACTGCAAAAGTGGCTTTTGACTAAACAGAATTTTTGTATGGAAATGGATGTTTTCCCCAGTAGGAGAGACTACAAAGGACAGCTAAAGAATAAGGCACCCAATTTTCCCGGATAAGCTACAGCACTGTTTCCAACATTTGACCAAAATATTTGGATTTTTATATTCTCTTCATCCATATGTATAATCCAACATTTTGGTTCTGGCCATCACCTACAGACTGAATTCATAGATTCATTGGAAAACTTAGGAAGGAAATGTAAGAATACATATACACTATCAGTAACTAGGTAGCAATGAATTTCATTGGAAGTGACTGCTGTGCACAATACTTGGTGCATTCCTCCGAGAGGCTGTTGGAGGGCAGATCAGATTTGATAGTGAAAGGCTGGAAATGCTCTGAGTGACAAAGCTATCCATCATGAGGATAAAGTTCTGGGTATGTGTCTTGATCTGACTTAATAAATGGTGCCAGACTACATAACTTGTTCCTGCAGGGGCTGCGATTTGTTGCGGATTTCATTTTGCTTCAGTACAAATATATGGAGAAATTGGATCAACCTTTCCTGATAAGTCAGGGCTTGTTCATCTTGTCAGAGGCGTAAGAAAAGTTAGAACCTCCCTGGTGTTGAATGGGCTTCGACCAGGCAAATCAGCTTTGATCCCAAAGCCATTTGAACATTGGAATGGGGCTATGCTTATGCTCAGACTCTGTTATTTGTATTTTATCTGCTTTCTCATCTGATATTTTTCTGGATTATTTTTTTTTTTACTCTTCTTGAAGACAGCCCTGTCCTTCTGGCATTCTTTTGTAGAGAAGCCAGCACAAATTTTCTGGGTGTCTCTGCAAATAACAGGAATTTGTCCTGTAGGAAGAGTTGTAGTAATGGCTTTAAAGATACCAAAAGCAGGAACTGAAATGATGCTTTCAAGAGTCAGGAATCATGGAATGGCACTGTTGATGAAGTAAAGATAAGTGAAATTGGCTATTTACTGTAATGGCCCTCTTTTTCAATAATAAGCTCAATAAGCAATATTCAATGATTACTGAATTAAAGAAAAGATTTTTTTTTTTTCAGAAAAATTTTCAGCGGGTGGTGTTTGTTCACTGTGTATAACTTAAAACTGAAAAGTCACAGACTGTGGGGTCATTCTAGTTGTGGGTAAGTGGTATTTAAGCTGCACAGACATCTAAATGATTTCTTGGAGTCTCTTTTACTCCTCCGTGTTCACAGTGCTTAGATGCTGACAAAAGAGAACATTCAATCAGTTGAATATGAAGCTGGGTAAAAATAATATATACTTTTCTTTGCAATATAGAATTAACCTCTACCATGCATTGCCCCAAGATATCATTGCAGACAGATATCAAACAGGAGTCCAAAAAGTCTTAAACTTTTATATATCTCTTCACAATATAATCCTCACAATATAATTCCCACTTCTAATGCAACTGTAAATAAACATTCATGCTTCCACTTGTTTCCAAAATGGGAAGATGAACCAAAAATTGGTTAGTTTCAAATTTTCTTTTTTTAGAAAACCATACATTGTTCTATATGAGACAAATGCTCAAGGTCTGTGTGCCAGATTCTGTGCTCCTTAACTGAGCGATGGCTTTTGCCTGACAAAGGCCTATGGAATTCAGCCCAGTTATGTTATTTTTTTTCGTGCAGTGCTCTGTGCTGTAAATTAGGATGCAGTAATACAACAATGCGAGTCCTAAAAAATTCATCTATTTTCATGGGTAGGAAATTATATCTCTTGCCCCTCATTAACCAGCAAACAGCCATTCAGTATTCTAATCACTGCTGAATAGTTTGACACATCTTTAAACAGCCGTTTTAGCGTGTTGGGTTTAGAAGACCATGTTGCTGACAGAGCAATTGCACAGCTGGCTGCCTGGCTGTACTCTGAGCAGTAACATAGTCGGTGGAGTAAATCATGCAAAAATACCGACTTTTAAGGTTAGTCTGGTTTGTGACAGAATGAAGAACACGTTCCCATAAGTTTAGGAAGACAGAGATTTATATTGCTGTGATAGTAAAACAGTACTATAGTTCATGGAAGATCTACAGAAATTTTCTGCGATGAATGCTTTCAAGCAATCTGTTCTGAATGTTGCTGATTTACACTACTGAAACAAGCAAATTTAGAAGTGTCTTGTATCCATAATGCATCTGAGTACTGTATGTACTGAGTACCAAATTCCACCAAAGACATCAGTGCATTGCTTCTTGGTGAGATGCTTTACATTAAGCTTAACACACACTGCTGAGAGAAGGATTATTGTTATTGTGAGGAAACAGTGTGGACAAATTGGATGGGGGAAGAATAGATTTTTAGCCCAGGGTTTATTGTAAAGGGCAAAAAAATAAGGTAACTACTTCTTAATGTACTATTTTGTAATAGAACAAACAATCTGCCTTAGGCTTAAATAACTTTATATTTTCCATGCAATAGTTTGTAATAGTTTTTGATGATTTTAATGTGTTCCCAGCATTTTAGCTTACTGAATTGGTATAATCTTTTTAACTCCCTCAGGGCTATTCCATCAACTTAGTGACTATCCCACGAATCACTCAGAGAATGTGTGAAAATATACCCAGATTTTGGAACAGAGTAATTCCAGAAACGTCCTTCATATCTCGGGAAGTATTTGTGAGTTTATACAAAGTCTTGTCTTTTTTTTTTTTTCAGTCTCATATCCTATTTGAAATTTTTTTTTATTGTGTTGTAGGTAACCAAAAAGGACTAGGAATGGAAGGAATCTCTTATGTGGATGACGTATGCCTCATCGTGCTGAGGATGGCAGGCCGCTGAAATCTGGTTAGAATGCAGAAAAGTGCCCTGGAGGGCTCTAAACAGGTAATAAATGAAATATTTTTAAAGTGGAGAAAAAGCAAAAGTTTGTGTTGAACTTTTAAGCTTCTGTAGGAGTACTTTAGCTGTAGGAAAAAAAATAAAATGTCTCAGCCTCTGTAGTTATTAGCCTGGACAGAGCTGTCAGTCAGCTTGAATCCCTTGAAGTACTCACTGCAGACCCAATTACAGCAGTTGCCAGTGGTGTTGCCTATACTTTGGGGACATGAAAGGGATTTGGCTTAAAATTCACTTATAGAGTTTTGCAATTTTTTTTTTTTCAGAAGTATTCCCTTCTTTTGATTTGGGGTTTGTTGAGAGGAAAAACACTGTATGCATACCAATCTGGGGTCAAAACCATACTTGGCAAATGCCTCACAGCTTTATGGCTGAGGCATTGTCTCTCCTTGCTGCAGCAATATAAAATTAAATTATCTTTCACAAATAGAGCAACTGGCTACCGTGAGAGGTGTAGTGAGAGCAGAGTAAGCCAGACAGCAGAACAGAAAGTGAAGTTTCAGGAGGGTCACAAAGAGAAAAGGGGCTGAAAGGAAGGAGAAAACAAAGAGTATCTCCAGGACTGGAATACATTTTAGCTATTCAGTTAAACATTTGGCTTCTGGCTGCTTGATTTCTCACCAATAACACGAAATCCCACGCTTCTGGTGAAGACCGGAGACTCAGCAAGAGCGTCTTTTCCTCAGCCTGTTCAGTCACTGGTCCTTCTGCCCATGGGTCCCAAGCGCAGCAGGCTTGGATATGCTCCTCTTCCCACAGGGTGCTGAACACGTGGCTCTTGGTCTTGCTTTTGAAACCTGTTCAAAGAGAAATACAAGCAAGAGATGGGAGACTTGTTTTCCTAACTGGCAGTGTAGAAAGAATAAAGGAGTGGTCATTTATTATTAGCTATTCTCATTATAAAAATTGGCCATTACAGTCACCAAAACTCTGGTCTTCTGGTTAGAGCTGAAGAAAGCTCTTGGTTTTTCATAAGAGAACTACTGTGTGATGGATTTGGTTCATTTGTCCATGCCTTCGTGCCCTAACAAAGCACTCTGCTATGTTCTGTGGCGTTATAAAACACTGGAATCCTGGGATGAATGTAGCCAGATAAACATTAAAGGCAATTCTGAAAGAGCCAAGCATTTCCATTTGAAATGGATGGTATTCAGTGCTTTGAAGTCCTTTAAGAACACGACTGGGATGAATATCAGCATTGTTAGGGTGTGAGGCACCTTTGACAAATGTGGCAAAGAACCACCCTAAATGTAACTAAGATTTTTCTAAGCTCACATGGTGAACATATCAGAAGGTGGGATGACACTGAACAGTCCAGCACCTCTCTGCCTGGCTTTGCAGGAGAGAGCAACCAAAGTCTAGCCAATGCCTGTATTTACATTCAAATACAAGTATTTTCCCTCCATATGTCTTAATTGCTAGTACTTACTAAAAAAGATAATAAACCTGGTCCATAATTTGTTTCTGTTGATAATCTGTAGACAAATAAGTCTTTTTGTAGACATATGCAGATTAAATAATAAAATTCACAGCATTGAATAGTACCTGATATCAGATAGTTTCGCTGTTGGAGTTATATAGGTATATTAGTACTGACAATTCAGTGCTATTAGTTCTACTTGCATAAAAAGTCATTAGGGTTAAGAAGTAATAATTAAAGTACTCAAAGCCTGAATTGGTTTTATTAGGAGAGTAGTAGAAAAAATGTATCATTACTGCAAGTGCTGAGAGGTTAATACTTGTAGTAGTGCAGCTCTGCACATTTTGCTGGAAAGAGGGCAAATTTGTCCCTAGAGATGGAAATCTCCCTAATAAATCCATTCTTTAAATTTGCCAATGACTATGCAAAGTAAATGAAGGTAAATCAGTAAGAATTTTCCTGCTATTCAGATGAGAGAAAGCTCATAACAAAATAAATGCTTGAGACATCAGTGGCTGAAAAATGTCCAAGAGATTTAGACCCATCTTCTGCACGTAATAGGATTTAATATCTTGTTCCAAAGTATCTTGTTCTAGTTCTTTATTTCATAAAAATACTCTTTTCAACAAAAAAAAATTAAAATGGTATTTGAGCTTTAAATTATAAGTAGTATTTATTTTGCATAAAGACATAATTTTGGAAGAAAAATTTTTCTTACAGAATTTAATAATTATACCCAGAATATGAGAATCTCTTCACAAACAAATGTTTAAGATCCTTAGTTAATTATATACACTTGATTTTTATAATATAAACCCAACTAAAATACATATGTTCTTTTCTGTTTTGAAATTCCTCTATGTATCTAAGTGGGCATCTATTTTAAACTAAGGCAATTTGTGCTTTACTACTTTCAGAAACCTTATTAGTTGACTATGTCAAACTATTGAAAGAATCGGCAGAATAAGTGGAGGTAATGATCCCAGTAAATGACCTTGAATTGTGAAGCCATAAATAGACCGTAAATGCCATTTTCAAAATATGACATGAAGTTTTATTCTCATTGTACAGCATGCATGTAACTCCTAGAAGAAGCGGCTCAAGCAGAGACAATACATTCCCAGCCTATACCAGCCTTACCAAGAGAACAAGATGTTGAATGAATTACAGTTACTTCAGCTATAATGTCTTAATTAGATATATGCGATGAACTCACTTATATGTTGAAAACTTAAAATATTGCCTTGTTCCACTTACCACTTGAACTGCCAGCACTTCATATTTTCACATTTAATGTTTTCACATAAACTAGTAACATTTTCAGTAATCCCTATTGAATCTCTTTAATTGCTGTATGGAAGAAAAATAAAAATGTTACTTCAGTAAGAACTGATAAAGCAATATTCTTCGGTGTGGGTTTGAAACTTACCATCTAGGAACAATGAAATTTGTTTAATGACCATGTAATTGGACTTTGTTCTGGCAACAAACAGTACTGGGCAGGAAAATGCTGCCATTACCCAAGCAATGTGTGGTACACAAAGGCTCTCCCTTCTTGGCTGCTTTTTAAAGCCCTCAGAAGAGCCATGAGAAGTAACTTTTCCTTTTGGCTTTGCAGCTAGGTCTACACAGCCTCGGGCCAGTAGATAATTCCATGCCCTTTTCTTGGCTTGTCCTAAAATACAAGATGAAATAGAGGTGTTGAATTCGCTGCAACGACTGCACAAAACTTGAGGGACCTCCATAGAAGGCTACAAGGAAGACTGCACGTGAGTACAACATGAAGAAGAATAGGAGGAAGGGGAATTGTTTTCTTTGTGGACACCAAATGTGGGAAGGCAGCCTGCTCATGAGATAATTCAAGTGCAGTTCTATATCAGTGATGTAATGGAAATCAGTGAAAAATGCTGTGTTTTGGTGTCTCAATTCCTCAAAAATCACTGAAAATTGTGGGAAAAAAGTTACTGCAATTTTATGTGCTTGTTTCCTTACCAGTACTCCACTCTGACCACAACTGCGGCAGCCTGCTCTTATGCAACAGGCTTTTATTATAACTCTTGATTCCATCTTCACGTAGTCTCCCTCCTACATTAATGTGTCGATTCAAGTACTCTTTACTCTTGTCCTACATTTGATTAAAAAAGAAAAGGAAAAAAAAAGAGAAACATCTGGGCTACATAATTTTAGAATAGGCTCCATTAGTAATGGTGACCTTGGCTGACCTTATTTTTTGTTTTAGAAATGTGCATGCCGGATAGTTGAGTGAGCTAAAGACCTATTTTCTAAGAGAACACAGAAATGGGAGCGTAACGTTAGTGAAAGGAGAGTGAGTGTAATTGGGAATCGGTGTGTAACATGCAGTCACAGAAGAAGGCAGGGAGAACAGGAGGCATGTGTAATCCAGCCACTGTGCCTAGTGACACGCTGTATTCAAAAACTTCTCTGCAAGTGTATGGATAGATTATCTTCCCTTACCCACGTTTCCCCTCGCCTTTCAATATATAGCCCATAGGGAGCGACGTGTAGCTCCAGCGTAGTGATGGGACTGTATAGGGGAGAATTCAGATATATAAAGCGATGCAAGTGTGTGGTGATAAGCAAGGTCCTCCCACTTGTGCACAACAAAAGCAAGGAACCGCTTGCCTCCAAACAGAGGGCTCTTGAAAGGATGCTCTGTGGCTGGGGGAAAGGCTGAGCCAAACCTGCACAACTGCTGCTCCCACGGGGGAAAAGGAGCGCTGGGACAAAGAGTCTGCTCTGTCACTTTAGAATTCCTGAATTAGATCCCTGAAATACTGACCTTCCTGTTCCAGGATGATGACGATCATAAAAGGTATTTTGTATCCAAATGCAAATGATTGCTTTCCTGGTCCTCGGAAAATGAATACTATCCCCAGATGTGAAGGTGGGAGGCACATCTTCAGATGCTGTGAAAAAGATTTTCTCTGAGGATGATTATAGAGGAACGGTTGAGGGTTTTGTTTTTGTTTTCCTCTTCTAAAGTGTCCAATCAGACTTACAGGGTTTAGAAATAAGAGGTAAACATAAAATCCAAAACTAATGCCAGATCCCAACTTTCCAAAACACAGAGCTTCTGTTATTCATTGCTATGGTTTGTGGACTCTTCTAGGCAGCAGGCCACAAAAATGTGCTTCTGTACTGATGAGTGGGAGACCTTCATGCACTGAAAAAGTTCTGCCTTTTTCCTTTTTGAGTAACTTTAACCTTATTAAGAAATTAGCTTGTTAATAAATGAAGAGGAGGAGTGAATTAATTATGAATTGAAAATGGCAAAGATTGAGATGCCCTGCAAAACTTCTTTGTCATATGTGCTCACACAAATTAGAAAGAAGGTAAGGTCATACAGAAATAACTTCAGAGGAGGATGAGGGAGCAACTGAGGAAACACTTGCAGTGGCAGAACCTGGGGGAGTTGCCGCTCTGGAGAATTTATGGCACGCAGTTTTGGGGAGAACACAAGCAAATATATGTATTCTGAGCTATTTTTGAGAAGCTGTAGGATCATGCACAACAGGCATTGCCCGCACATTGGACTGGGTGCCAGAGCAAGGGAGTGGAAGTGGCTCTGCAGCCAGGAGAAGGAGCAGCAGCCCCTGTCACCCCGTTAAAATTGGGAGAAAAATACATCTAGCTGTACGGATTTGTGAGTTGGGAGTAGGGAGGAGAGGGGGTGAGGGGGAATAAAGATAGTCACGGGACATTCTTTCATTTAATTTCTGCTTCTAGAAACTTAATAGAATAGTAGGGAAAAACTTCGCTCTGTACAAGTGTCTCTCATATACAAACACTTTGAGCATCAAATATCGTGATTCTTATAAATTGTTTTTTACCAGGCACATTCTTAATTGTTCTTTTATATGGAAAATACAATAGAAAATCAGTGCCTGTACACACTGCACCAGATCAAATGTCTTTGGATTTCATTTCAGAGTTCTGTCTCATCCTATGAAATCATCTGATAAAAATTAATTCTCATTTACTTCAACAAAACTGTTTGTGCCCCTCCGCCCCCCAAAAGAAAGGAATGAAAGACTACCAGGTGTAATAAACCCAAAAATACGTCAAACAAGGTAGGAGATGTTTAATGAGATGCCTTAGGGACTAATAATTTAGCAGCTAAGGTAACTTATTTGTTAAGGAAAAGGTAAAGCATATCCATGAGTTTCAAACAGGCAAAGTAAATGGTACAGAAAACATTGATTTAGAGTCAAAAGACTAGATATACAAGCAAGAAAATATGAGAGTGCCAATGTGGAAAGATGCCTGTGAAAACGGGTGAAATAATTCTATAGTTACTGTAGACAGAGTAAAATACATTTTACCTCCCTCAAGAATGCCTTTAAAAAGGAATGAAGTGCACAGGGGAATATTGCATGAAAGAAAACCTGTACAGAAAGAGATGTCTCTATACATGCAATTTTGGCCTTAGGGATTGTATAATTTATTATGTTAATTCCACAGGATTTAGAGAGCTTTTTCTTAGAAGTGGAATGCTTTGGAAAAATATCTCTAGGGGTAACTGAACTTTTCCTCCTCCAAACCGTCTCGCCTAAAGATTTCATCATGGTCTCTGTCCTTACGCAGTTACAGATGAATCAGACTTTACTGGAGAGCAAATTACCAGATATATAATTGGCTTACAGGTGAAGAAGAGCAACAGAAATAGAAGGAGTGACATATGGAAAAAGATAAAATGGCGTTAAAAAATGCGTATCTTGGCTTCAGAAATGACTTCGGCTGTGATGGGCTTTGACGATAGTTTGCAGCTATTGAAAAAGTGTGAAATAAAAAGGAGGAAAAGAAATTGTGTGATCCTTAAGAGTATTTTTGTTTACACCAAGATTGAATACAGCCATATGTTTTCTGTAGAGGTGGCTGTACATCCCTTTCAGCCTATATCCACCCGATTTTTAACTAGGCAGCTTGAGCTCTGCGAATAAAGAGGATATACGGACCTAATATTTCACTAGCTCTTTGCCATCCGTATCTCTGTTCATATCACATCTTTATAGGACAGGGAAGATTGTTATCTTCATCTCTCAGATAGGGAGGCTTCCAGTGTGACTGCAGGAGCATGTATGTGTCCAACTGAAGGCTCGCATGTGACCTGCAGAGCCCAGTGGAAAGCCATGCCAAGGCTCTCTGGACCAAGGCCTACTGGAAGGAAGGAGCAGACTTACCTAAAGTGGCTTATAAAAGTTTACTCCAGAAGTGTGTGGCAGGGCAGGGAATTGAACCTGCTTGGTTTTTCATGCCCCAGGCCAATGATATCGTGCCATCCTTCCTTCCTGCTCCTCTTTAGTTTGACCTGCAGTTGAACGTGGGTCTCGGCATGACGGGAAATACTGCTGTGGTGTGGAAAGAACCCTACCATACGAACAGAAATATCACTCAGCTAAGCATTTGTAAAACAAATAGTTAAACAGCTAGTCAGAGGTGGCAAGTAATCCTGCTCCTATGACAATACTTCATTTTCTCCAGAAGGAACACAGATTTTTTTCAGCACCTGGAAATCGGTCCATTTCACTGTGAAAGCCTCATTGCAAATACGTGAGGCTGTAGTCAAAATTGAATGAGTTTCAAATAACGTCTGCAGCGTGGCCAAGACCCTCCTGCAGCTTTACGTTCAGGCTTCCTCTCTTGCTACTTTTTCCCCTCAATAATTCTAGTAATTTTGCTGGTATGTGCAACTGGCTGTTGTTTCCTTTTCAGTGGTGCCAGGTGGTCATCTCTGTCATCTCTCCTTTGTGGTAGTTTTATTCCAAGCAGTTGGCTTCCTGATAGCTGGATGTCTTTCCCCATTAGCTGGCTGTTGCTTCTTAATGATTGAGCTGCTGCTTCTTGTTTACCATTTTCTTTTCACAGCTCTCAGCTTGTTGCTTCAGTTGACGTGTCAGTAGACTCCCTGACAACATCAAGTATCTCCTTCTGTTACCTCTCTTCCCTCCTGCTGCTTCTGCTTTTTGCTATGCTTGGCACTCTGATTCTTGTTCATGGAGACTATTGTTCGGATTAAAAATCAGCATTTCCTTACTGATTTTATTTCTGAGTTTTTACTTATCTATTGCTCTATTTCCCATTGTATTGTTGGTCTCAAGCTCTAGAATTTTGTTCAAGACGACTGGGCTATTTTTAATTCTTGTATTGTATATTTATTGTACATAATAAGGCAACAGATAATTCTGGTCAGGCCATGGTGATTAACTTCTGCATGTTTTATTTGTGAAAATGCTTTGGACGTTTTTTAGAGTTTCTGTTCCTAACTAGCTCTGCGTGAATCATAATGGTGAGAGGTGTTTAACAGAGACTTAAATCTGAGACTGGACTTTAACACCTATTTCAGAAATGCAATATAGGTAACATAATTATGCTTCTTGATAAGGAACCAAGGATCTGTTTTTAACTGAAAGATATAGGTTAATTAGTGTGGAATGTGGATCAGAGACCCTGAAGAGCAAAGCTATTGTTTTTCAAAATATGATCTTCATAAGTCAGTGTGTGCTTTTCTATTGACTGTGCCAATGAATGGATGGATGAGGTGTTTTTCAAAATCAGACTTTAAAGTAGCCTGCTAGCAGTGTTGAACCATTCAGGAAAAAAATGGAACCCAGAGTATTTATCTTGGTGTAGAGCATTAGTTACGCATTAATGGTCTTCTCTAAAATTTTTTATCTGTGTCACACGGTTCCATTTTTGTCAAAAAAGGCTCAAACTGAGAATTCTGCCTACCTTCTGTGAGAAAGGTGTCACAAAACTATGACTGGTTTGTATTTGCTTATAATTATTTCTGTTTAAAGAGGCACATAATGAACTTTCTTTGGGCATTAAACAGTTTTCGCCTTTATGTGTTTTGACCATGTTTGTGAGAAGAAATAATTTACAAACAGTAGCATAAGAGAGAATGGTCTGGGATATAGTGATTTTTTTAAAAAAATATTATTTATTTATTTGAATTTCATTAATATTGTATGTGTACTTCATTGTATTGCCATTATTTATAGTAATGGTATGTCAGCAATGGCTTGTACAGAATGATTATAAACCCCAGGTTTACAAGATGATGTGCAGTAGCAGGTTGATGTGGAAGACAGTGCAGTCTCCACTGCCCATTGCTTTCCCAATCACCATGACTAAAAGATTTAAGAGCATAAATCGTGTGACACCCAACACCAATAACCAGTGCAGCTGGTAGGACCTGAGTGACAAAGATACCTTTGAATGGCTGAGCCTCAGTTTTGAATTAGCCACTAAGCCACAGGGAGTTTTGCGACTTATGCTAGAAGCCAGAGTGTTTTTTATCTTGAATTGGTGGGTACCAGCCCATGACTTGGGCATTGGATGGTTGTGTCCCTCTCACCTTTCTGTGTCTTTTCTCCTGCTGCAGGCTGCTTGGTTCTTCCCATCCTACAAAAATTAAAGTCTCAGCTACTCTTTTGTGCTGTTCCAGCGCTTTACCAGGACACAGGAGCTGTCAGAACTGTCTGCAGTCATTTGTGTGGGAGGTGTGTGAGGGGACTTATGCTTTAACTATGCTGAAGTAATTACTGTATTTGGCTTGACTAATAATCAAGTGATATTTGTTGCCAAAAAAAAAGAAATTAAATCCTGGACAGGGGATAGAGGAGTATTTTACTCATTAAACTCTGTACTCAATAATTCCACGAAGATGAAAAAATAAAATGCTTTGATGAAAAGAAGCAATTACTTTTAAAAGGCGTAGGAAGCACTATTTATGAAATAGGGACCGTGTGTTATGAATTTTTTTGTTCAAAGTTTAAACTCAGAATACCAAAGTCTTTGGGGAATAAAATGTTAAGTAATTCTGCGGTCTTAATTTTTTTTTTTTAGATGCTGCAGTTTCCCTGTGTTGCCATGGTAATGTACTTTCTGTCTAATTGCCAGGCTGCCTTACAGTGATGCAAATAAGTAAAGAAGTTGTCATATGGCATGACCCAGGCTTATATGTGAGTAGAGATTTATTGCCCACAGAGCAGCAATAACAGCAAAGATATCTGTCACCTGCAGGATAAGGAATTACATGTCGCTGAAGTGCTCTTTGCAAAGTTTCTCTTTGACGAAAGCAGCTCTTACATCTTGCGTGCTTGCCTGCTTCTTCATGATATTTTTGATGTGAACTGCAAATCTCAGTGGTTCCTGGGAATACCCACTTGCAGGAATCCTTCTCTCGGCCATGTTTTCTTCCCTTGGTGCTTGCTGCATCTTGATGTGTTTTTCCATAAGGAAGAAAGCACCTAGGGTAATTTCAGTGACGAGCCCTGGGCATTTCTGATGAGCAACCTGAGAGTGCTCATCGCCATGTTCAGTTCAGGCTGAAAATGAGGTAAGTTTCTTGAATACTAATTTTAAAACATAGAAGTCATGAAAGAAACAAACAAACCAACCAACTAAAACCAAAAAATGCAGTTCTACATCCGTCTTGGCACTGCAAGGATTTCTTAGTTGCTCCAAATTACCCAGTGTGGGGACACAGCAACTAGCTCAGCTGTTGCGTATAGCACTTGCTCTGAGGTCTTCCTCTTTTATAGGTCATCCTTGTTCCTTTGTTAAGGAAGGATTCTGCTGAATCTCCCTCTTTCTCTTCCTCAGCATCTCAGCTAGCACGGGTGCTGGGAGATTACCTCATTCTTCTCCAAAAGATTGTTTTTTATTCATAGGTGTCATTTTTTTTTTCTTGTTTGTCTGTTGTGGTTTGGTTTTAGGTTTTTTTGGGGTTTATTTTTTTTTTTTCTTTTAAGCAGCTCTTTCTATAAGACCTTTTCCAGTCTTTGTTAAAACTATTGTGTCCCTAGAGTGAGTTTCTCTCTTTGCTCTCAGACTTTCCTTCTTGGTTTTCTTAACTATGACTGTGAAGTTATTTTTCCCTTGTGAGGCTACNCAAAGTTTAAACTCAGAATACCAAAGACTTTGGGGAATAAAATGTTAAGTAATTCTGCGGTCTTAATTTTTTTTTTTTTAGATGCTGCAGTTTCCCTGTGTTGCCATGGTAATGTACTTTCTGTCTAATTGCCAGGCTGCCTTACAGTGATGCAAATAAGTAAAGAAGTTGTCATATGGCATGACCCAGGCTTATATGTGAGTAGAGATTTATTGCCCACAGAGCAGCAATAACAGCAAAGATATCTGTCACCTGCAGGATAAGGAATTACATGTCGCTGAAGTGCTGCAGAAATAAATGGCAGCAAATGTGAGGCACTGGGCCTAGATGTTATGCAGGAGGACTAGAAGCCCTCTACTAAGCTTAGTCCTTCTGAGCTTATTTTCGCTCATGCCTTACATGAGTGGAGCACCAGAACTTCTACAGCTAACACCAGCCCTAAGCATGTGAAATTTAGGAATTTAATTTGTCTTGGAGGTACAAGAAGTTTGGAGGAGAGAGATTTGCAAAGAGAGAGCGAGTCATAGCTCTGACACTCACCAGTAAAATCTGTCTTCTCCTCCAAGAGGAATTAGTGCTGGGATCCAAAGAATCTCTTTCNTAAAACCAAAAAATGCAGTTCTACATCCGTCTTGGCACTGCAAGGATTTCTTAGTTGCTCCAAATTACCCAGTGTGGGGACACAGCAACTAGCTCAGCTGTTGCGTATAGCACTTGCTCTGAGGTCTTCCTCTTTTATAGGTCATCCTTGTTCCTTTGTTAAGGAAGGATTCTGCTGAATCTCCCTCTTTCTCTTCCTCAGCATCTCAGCTAGCACGGGTGCTGGGAGATTACCTCATTCTTCTCCAAAAGATTGTTTTTTATTCATAGGTGTCATGGGGGGTTTTTTTGTTTGTCTGTTGTGGTTTGGCTTTAGGTTTTTTGTTTTTTTTTTTTTTTTTNTTTTTTGGGGTTTATTTTTTTTTTTTCTTTTAAGCAGCTCTTTCTATAAGACCTTTTCCAGTCTTTGTTAAAACTATTGTGTCCCTAGAGTGAGTTTCTCTCTTTGCTCTCAGACTTTCCTTCTTGGTTTTCTTAACTATGACTGTGAAGTTATTTTTCCCTTGTGAGGCTACTTGGACATTTTTAGTAAGCAGGATGGTTTCTTATCCCTTCTCATACCTCCAAATGCACCTCTAATTAATTAGACTTGAAGCAACCTCACACAGATATTTCCACTGTGTTCCTTAACTAGTCTTTTTCTGCAAATTATTTTAAGGGTATAACAAACCTTTCTCTTCCTAGATTAGGAGGAGGATTCATTGCTCATGCAAAGCAGGGGGCTTATGACTTCCAGTTTACCTTTAGCTTCTTTCTCAGAGACCATGTGTGACAAAATAGTAGAAATAAAAAATCTGACATTCAGAGTCTTGTTTTTCCAAAGTTACTCTCTCCTGCTTTTGTCTGTTGGGGAAAGGTTTTGTCATTGCAGTATGTGGCATTGTAAATTGTGAGTTAGTGTGGACAAACCATGACTGTTTTCTCCATATGAGAAACATTGTAGAATACAATAATAAAAGCAAAAACTAAGGGAGCTGCCATTCATAAAATTACAGAATTACAGATTAGATTCAAAAAATTCAAATTACATATAGTTTATAGCCTCACAGGAACTGTAATAATATTCTTTTTCCTTTCTTTTTTTTTTTTTTTTTTCTGGAAGATATCAAATCTATGGGTATTATCAACAGAAATGCAGATGAGGCTCAGGATTTGCTTTGTATCANTCAGATCAGGATTGGATTTCAAGAATCACTTTTTTCCTTCACAGTACAGTTGTCTTTGTTCTGACCTTCTTGCAGGAATGGACTATCAACAAAAAGCAATATCTGAGCATATCTGGTAGAGAATATTACCCAAGAAAAACTGTTATCCATCACTCCTATGTATAGCAACAGTGAAAGCATCACTGTAAACATCCTGAGCATGCAAGCTGAAGTCCATAGACTTATACCACTGGCACTCCTGGCAAGATAATTTAATTTTTAATATTCAGAACACTCAGCTGTATCAAAATCAGATTCTTCCTTTTTACTTGTCCTAGAACTCTCATCTTTAAAAAAATGTTACTAAGTGTTGCTGAATAAAAATTACTATGTCCATATTAATTCTCTACTAAGCTTGCTTTAAAATTCCAGTTATTTTAGATGTAAGAATTAGAACGAAAAAAAAATCTCTGAAGGTTCTTTGTGTGCCACCATGCAATCAGGAAAATAACTGCAATTCAGAATGGTTTTCATTATAACATTTTACACATCCCATTAAAAAGCACATGTAAGCTGTTTGAAGGAGGAATGATTTTGTTGTTGTCTTTATAATGGCGTGTTGGTCTATTACTCCTACCCAATGGTAGTAATAAAAATAATAGTCTATAATTGGGATGTCCAATAAAATGCTTTTAAATGGTAACACATAAAACTATTGTGTCAAGGCAATAACCTTGGTAAGGTAGATAAATGCTTGCTTATATGAGTCTGTTGGGGAAAAAAAAAAGGAGAGCATTTTGAATATATGTGATACAGAAATTTAAAATTACAAGCTATGTTCATTTTCTCCTCTTTCTGATTATATACCCATTTTGTCCTTTTGCACATTCTCTGTATTTTGTTTTCCATCCTCTGTTGCTCAAATAAACGATTGATACTTAAAATTTCAAGGGAAAATATGAGACATTTTCACCTCATGCCAACTCTCGTCTCATCCTCAAAACAGAAGTAAGCAAATACTTCTCTCTCTTACCATTTCTGAAAATAAAATAATTTGTTACTTTTTTAATCTTTTTTTTTTTTTTTAATTTGGTGAAATCAACCTAAATTTCCATTGGTTGTAGCATTGAAAATCATGAAGGAGAACTATGGATTTCCAGCCTGACAATTACACCAGTATTTTTTTAGATATCTTTCCATGGGACTTCAGTGTACGGGATTGACTCTGTTAGGCAGCGGAATGCGCAGACACACACACACAGAATAGGTGCGTGTTCTTATCTCCCATGTCACTCTGGTTCTGCCACTTTTGACAATGTGAACGCAGAATCTAAATCCTGAACCTCAGGAGTTCTTGCCCTGTTCTTCCTATCAAAGTGCTATTTAGTCTTGGGCACATTACAATGACAGCTTGTTTCCACACTTGTAACCCCTTCTGTAAACTAAGCAGGAAATTATTTCTTACCAAGTCATCTCCCTGGGGTGTCCTAAGGATTAATTGCTGTAAGTGCAGTTCCTGGAACACATAAAGTTCCCTATAAGTATCCATTATTAAATGCTATATCCCCTCAAGTACTTAGTCACATTAGTTTTCTTACTTAAGTAGCCCCAGTGACATCTGTTTCTATTAATTATTTTTACTACTTGCCACTCTTCTTAAACACAAGCTAAATGGCTTTGGCTGTGGGAAAGCAAATTCACCAGACAGCTGCTGTATTCTGTATTTAAAGTATACATAGCATTTTCTCTTTCCATTACTTTATTCACTTACGTTTGCCTTTGCCAATGAATGTTTTACTCTGGTGGTTTTCTAACTCTGTTTTCCTTATTAGGGGAAGTACTTAAAAATATTGGAAGTAAAACAATGCTCAACCCAAAAAACGCAGAGAAATAAAGTAGAAGAGAATGAGAAGCATCATGCATCCTTGCAACTTACAGAGGTCTCATGATTTCTATAACAGTCAGAAGCATGAAAAAGGAGGAGACAGCAATGAAGATTTCGTAAAGCTATGACTTGAGCTGGCATGCAAAAATAGGTATGTTTTTTAAACTGATTCCATTAATTTCTGATTAGCTTGGTATTGCATTAAAAAATCGCTCAGAAGGCTGTTCTTAAAATTCACATTCCTTATCTGCTATTTGTTTGCTCTTTCCATTCATCGAAGCTGCCTCCTCTCTCCAGGGGTAGTCTTACATAGGCAGACACAGAAGTTCTCTGTCCTGGGGTCCCTCTGTTTCCTGCATTTTTCTGGATTCCTGTTAGCATCCCTAGTGTATTTACAAAGGTGTCTAAACATTACTAATAAAGTTGACTGAAGTAGGTCGACTCATCCTCTTCTCTCCACCACCTTTTCACTAAACAAACATAATGACTCCCTCCATTAAGTAAATAGAATTTAAACTACTCGTTCAGTTTAATTTGCAAGAACAAATAGGTAGAGACCTAATGGGATGACCTATGTGAATTCTTCACCAACAAGGAAGTTGCTTCATTATTTCTGCTGATGTGGTTGCATTCCTGCCTTACGGATTTTCTTTGTTTCATTTTCATTAATAATTTCTTTTGTAGTATTATCAATGTCAGGGTAACTCCAAATCTAGGAGTCATGTCCCTCTCCTTATTTAAAATAAATAAGTACATAAACAACTGTCATCATGAAGCTGGTTAACTACTTAGGACATTCATGGTTAGGCCAAGATAACCCTGGTTCCTGCCGAGCTTGAAAATTTCCAACCAAAGTACAGTCAATATCTTCCTTATCTTAAAAAGCGATTAGCAGTAGTAGAAACTAATAAAGGCTGAGTTCATTATTATGCCTAAGCATGTTCCTTAGCTGGGGACACAAGCAGTTCTACTGACTCCATGTTCTTATTTGTAGGCTTAATTTTGAGTACCTTGCTGAATCAGAACAAAGTACGAAGTTAGTAAATGGGAAAAAAAGTTTATTTACTCTAAATGAAAGAGCACACAACACACATTTTGATTTCAGAAAATATATGCAGTCCTCTTCCAGTCTGCTGAAAAACCCCAGCATATCACACTTGCCAAGTACCAAAGTGATATTAAGGACTTATTGCTTTCAAATTTAAAATCTACCTATGATTTATCTTAGTTCAAGACCTTGGAGCTGTAATAAAAAGTTGAATGTTCTCATCTGGCTTCTCATATGTCCTTGGCAAGGATACATATAGCAGGGAAATTAAAATCTCGGAGTTTTTGTAGGAGAACACTTATCCTGGGCTTCTGTAAACAAGAATCTTGTCTAGGAATTTAAACTAGCCTATAATCATGTATCAACCCCTTCACAAGCCAGATCTGACAAAACGTTGAGCATATGAAGCTGATTAGAAAGTAACTGAAATTACCGGTGTTTGGTGCACCAGGGATCACAACCCACGTTTTTCTGTACACGCAGTGATACATAACTGTGCAGCCAGTGCCCAGAAGCAGAACCTCCCCACTCCAAGAAATCACGCAAAATAATCAGATGATTTCAGCATTTCCCCCCACACTCCATCTGCTGTGTAACACTGTTTTTTACCTGCATTCCCTCCCTTTTTTTTCATTCAAGAGTATCCTGTATTGTAGCAAGGGCAGTCATCATCTGCCTCCCAGCAGTGAAAAATGCAAAGCAGATGGAAGCCAGCTAGTTACCAAGGCCAGCAAGCATTGGCCTGGGTGAAAATAGGCACAGTGTCTCATTTACTACACGAGAAGATGGCTGTGCCAAGAAAGTACTAATTATAGATGTGCGAGATTGAAAGATCTGTGTCTTTCATGCCTTTTGGAAGTCCTATGCTTTGCCTTGATCTGACCATTCTCCTCCCAGACCTACAGTCTTAATGACTCACCCAAGACCCTGAAATTAATCTTTCAAATTCATCTGTAGTTCTTCTACGAAAGCTTTAAAATTGTCCCATATGTACAGTTTTAGTCCTCTCAGATGACCTTGTTTGAGTGTGGATGTGGTTCTCTTGTGACAGGCCAGAAGTTGATCAAAAGAGCATGTAATTCACAGTTCTTCAAAAAATTTTTAAACTACAGGTTTAATGGCAACTCTGGGATCTCTGGATAAATTAGTTTTTCAGTAGGAACCTTCAAGGATTCCAAACATGTTCATATATACTAGCAGAGGTGAAAGATATTTGGTAAAGATTTTAGCATCATGAATTAGAATTGCTACATTATTTTTGAGTTTATAGTTTAAGCCTGTGCCCTTATACAAATTTGTCAAATAGTATTCCATTGATTTTGAAAAGGCCTGCAATAGGGTGGTCTGTTCTCTGTACATCTAACGGCATCTGGGACCAGCCAAAGTTGTTCAAGACCTGCCACTTCCAAGAAAATGAATTCTGAGAAGGATCACCAGTCTAGATGATGATGGTGGAAGAAAGGGAATATAGGATTCTTAATGGTGTGATGGTCTGGCCCTGGAAATAAATGGTTTTACAACAGAAGGTAGTTTAAGATGAGAAGAAAACTTGTGATGACTTTCCCTTTAAAGTACTTCATGCATAAGCCACAGGAAAATTGAGGTCATAGATCATGAATTATCTGGATTTTTCCTAATTCTCTCTTTTTTTTTTTTTTTTTTTTTTTTTTTAAGTTTTATGAGTTTTGGTATTAGAAACTTCTTTTCCTGTCAGTCTTTATGACTTACTCATCACAGTGGTTCACTGACTGATGACAACGATCGTATGTCACCCTTCAGGCACTCAGCCACTCTGGAAATGTGGATTCCTGGCTTCTTCTCAAGGGAAAAATATATTGAAAAGGCCAAATAGAAAAGATGGGCTAATGGCTCTTAACAGTATATTTCTTAGGATATCAGTAGGAGAGAAATTATGATTGTGAAACTTAGGGTTGCCAATGCAAATAACTTTGTCCTTACAAAGTACAAACTCAGTCTCTGAAATGCCCTCTGGGGCAGCAATGACTTGTATTAGGAGTCTTAGATACTTCCATCTGATCCAGCCTGAGAGCCGTAATGGTCCCAGTGAACTCAATTGTTGGCATCAACAAGGAAGTGCAGACATATGACATGTGGTTAGGCCAAAAATCCCCAAAAGCAAGCAAAAAAAATTTCAGGTGACTGATGCTTTTGCATAAATTATAAAGAAAGACTGTGGACCCTGGTGGTCGGGCTATGGTCCGACTGTTTATGAAGCCTACAAAAGGTGGATGTCATGGTATGCGTGGGGCGCACAATCCTTTCTGAAAAATGGACGGTTTTGCTCTTGGCTATGCTGGAAGGATCCTATCCTATGGCTTTCCTTGTGGCAATAGAAAAAAATAAGCCCTAAGTATTCATGTTTGTGTTTTGTTTTTTTCCTGGCTGTTGTGTAAGAATGGTTTTTCTGCCTGTATCTTCATACACAGCTTTCCTCGGTCTTGGACTCCATTCACAAATGCATTCCCTGGGCCCCATAAATTAAGCAAAGGATAAACAAAGCCAGAAATGCACACGTTCAGATTATGAATGAATTCTGTTTCATCTAGGTATGTAATCCTTTCCTCAAGCAGCATAAAGTACATGAATCAGTGGAAAGGTAGGAACTTCCTAGGTGAAATTCTGTCCTGATACCAGGTTCTTGTTTATCATTCTCAAGAGAAAGTTCACTCTGGTTAGCAATTGGTTAATGAGAAATGAATTACCTACATAAAAAGTAAAAAAATATGACTTGGTAGGTATGTTCCTTTTTACACAACAGTATGTGAATACATAATTAAACACTTATTGGACTGTGGGCTTGATTTATGGCAGACCAGCCCAGGGATATATAATCAAGTTCCAGCCTTGCCTGTTTAATTGATCGATGGGAAAGTAACTTGCTGTAATTTAATAAAACTGAAAGCATCAAAAGCTTTCAGAGTGTTGTTATTTATCATGGGAGACTGATCATAACATATGCGAGACAGCTCTCAGTATTTGCTGGATCCAAAGGTCCAAGCTGCCTTTTATGCTTGACTTTATTTTTTTCCCCACAGCACATCTAAAAGCCTTGTATTTTTCTCTTTTTCAACATAGGGACTTAACATTTTCAGACCTGAAGTCTTATACGTTGTGAGCACTCAAACTGCTTTACTATTTTTGTTTCCGCAAGATTCCCACCATTTTCTCACTTTCCCCAGAAAAAACATGGCTGTTAAAGTCATCTCCCTAATTCTCTGTCTCTGTGGATCTATTACTATCACTTTTTCTTGGAACCCCCACATCCACTGTTCTCCATATCACCATCCATAGCAATTTTTAATGGAAAAAGTAATAAGGAGAAAAATCATTGTTGTTTTTAATTTCTTAAGATATTTGTAAACCTCAACTTAAATCCTTTGTGCAAGAATTTTGTTATTTGTGTATGTAAGTAAGGCTATGACTTACGACGAAGTCATTCAGTCAAAAGAAGACTCAGAGCAGAAACTGTATATCCTCTGGTGACACAAAACGCATTCTGTTTTTTAAGTGAACGTAGCACAATATCATTAGGGCTTTATTGCAAAATGTTGCTGCATATTGTTCAGTTACAGAGAAGGAATATAATTGTGTATCTAGAGAGAAGTAGCCAAAGGACATGCTCTATTTATTCTTGCTCTTAAAGGAATACATTTGCCACCGTCATTGCCTTTTGAAAGGGATTTGGTGCTAAGGTATTATTTTTACTTTGCAAATTTCCTCCTTAGAATGGATTTAATTATTAAAAAACTCATGGTGACAGAGGACAGCCTTCATGCTGGCAGCTTTCTCAAATGAGAAAGGCTGAGCATGCCTCATATATCTTGGTGGTGAGGATACCCTGCAATATATGCTAGTGCTCAATGGAAAATTAGCAGCAGCATCATCTATGGTGGGAGGTGGTGGAAGTGGGAAGGCATGACTAGGGAAACGCAACAACCCAATTTCCAGATGAACTTAAAAGCCTTTTTAGGGAAAGATCCAAACAAGGGTGACAATAAAATCTCCACCGTGACGGTAGCAAGGATTAGCATTGCCTAGCAGCTATTTGTTTTGGTATTATAGAGATATAGGAATTATAGCTGTGTGGCAGACCATGCGCAGAGAGTAATTAGTACTAAAGGATAAAAATAACAGAAGTCCAAGAAAGGTGGTTGGAATCCAGTCTTACTTTAAAAAACATTCTTCCTCTAACTAGCTAAATTGAATCAGCTATTAATAATGTAGTGAGCTTCTGAGAGATTCAGCCCATAGATGTGATTTACTCTCGATGTGCCCAGCAAGCAATATTCTAAAAAGAAAAGCAAAAGTTTCAGACTACAGGGTTTTTTACTACTTATAGATCCTTTACCGGGAGGGAGGAGCAGGTATGTGCTGGGACCTTTGATATGAGATTCAAGGTAAACCTGGATATATGTCAGATCCTGGGAAATAGAAAGCGTTCCAGGTTCAAATTGACACATGTGTCTGAGGCTATTTATTAGTTGTATTTTCAGATCTTAAGGAACTAATACTGCTCGCCCCTACAGGAAAAAATAAATAGTAATTTATCTGTTCCTGCTTGTATTGTCATTTATGTGATAGTAGACATTGCTAGGTCTAAAAAAACTCTTGAATAAAAATCTTCTTTGCTGGGAGTATGGCTGGAAGTACAGCTGAGCCTGTCAAATAGCTGCCGGCTGATACAAAGGCCAGTCCGGTTCCTCTTTCTGCCTCCCAGTTAAGCTCTTTCCTTTTTGGGTTCCAGCACAGACTCATCACGATGGGGTCCCATTCAATGGTGAATTCGTTCAGGGAGCTGAGCTGACAGAAGCTAGGGTACAGTTGTGCTAGTTTAGTGTTTGTGGCTGGTTCACTGCAAGTGAGATGAATGTTGAGGAAGTAGCATAAGGAAAATGGTGGGAGCACGTGGCAGCAACTAAGGGTTACTTTTCCTTGTCTGCAGTATGAAACTCCATCTCTAACTGCATATAAACATTTATGCATACATATAGATACAAAACTAAGACTTTAAGGTAACAACTGTATCAGTAGACCTGGACATCAGATGGACATACCTTCTCTGCCTTTATATTTCTGACATCTGCTGTCACTTCTCTTTTGGCATTTTCTTCCTTTTCTCCCCCATGACTGGCACATTTCCCAGTGGCGTTACCCAAACATTAGATCAATGTCCAAAGCCAACAGATCTCTGAACAGTTTGGGGAAAAAGAGGGAGTCCTGTGCCAGAGGAGACTGCAGAAAGGAAGGTGTTTGAAGTCTGTGACTTTAGCCATGGTTGTGTACTGTACATGTATTGGAGTAGTCCTAGCACACCTCTGTTTTGCTAAGAGAGAGGCCCAGAGACTGAGATCAAATATTGGTCAGGGGACCAATACTGGTCTCCTGTGTTACTTAACAATGAGCTTGCTAGTTGGTGGTGTTTTGGACTGTCCCAGCTTGCTTTCTAAGGCTATGTCAAAGTGTTCTTAGTTGTGTGGACACACGCCTGACTGGCTTATATTTAGCAATATAGACATAGCTTGTGTAATTTAGAGAAAAATCTCCAGGAAATATCATTCTACATACCCCACAGCAGTAATTTAATCCCAGCCCTTTTAAGCAATAATCACTCTTCATGCTCCCTCTCATGAGTCAGCTACCTTAGTGCCTGGGACTAGGGTGAAGTAGGTCCTGCCCCTGCAGGCATGAGGTCTCATATGTCCATCCACGAAGAGGCTGGGTTCTTGGGTGAAGACCCAAGTCACAGCCAAGCCCAGTTTATGTATGCAGAGAAAGAGAAAGTTGCTCAGCAATTAGATAGTACTCCTGATGTTGGTATTCAAATTGCATTTACTATCGTGGAATCGTAGAATCATAGAATTGCCTAGGTTGGAAGGGACCTTTCCGATCATCGAGTCCAACCATCAACCTAACTCTGACAAAAACCATCACTAAACCGTATCTCTAAGCACTATTTCTACCTGTCTTTTAAATGCCTCCAGGGATGGTGCCTCAACCACTTCCCTGAGTAGCCTTTTCCAATGCTTAATAACCCTTTCAGTGTAAAATTTTTTCCTAATGTCCAATCAAAACCTCCCTTCATGCATCTTGAGGCCATTTCTTCTTGTCTTATTGCTCATCACTTGGGAGAAGAGACGGATCCCCTGCTTCTCTTCAATCTCCTTTCAGGTAGTTGTGAATCCAGTTTGTGAATCTGGCAGAATTTGGGGATCAGATCATGGAGTGTATTTCTGTGCTTGTTTTTCTTCAGTCAAACCAGCTACTAAAAGAAAAAGGAATTTTATCTGGGTCATTGCTGAACAAACCCTCAGGTCATGTTCAGGCACCCCTGCATACTAGGTACCTCTGTGCTGGTCCAGCAGTCTCCTGCAGTTAGATTAGTAATAAGGACATGACCCCAGGAAAACTAAAAACATCTGTGTCCTCACAAGTCTTTGGAAGGGGAGTTCTCCGAGATAAAGGCAACACTAAATAATGAAAGTGCTGAAAACAGTATTAAAATTAGTATATTGTCTCTTGTTCCTTTTGTAAACCTCCTGGATAGGATTACATGAAGAAGCAGACTTCAGTTTAATTGGGACATAGCAGAAGGCAGTGTTCCTCTGATGTTACTTTAATTACAGCAGAAGGAAAAACAGCGATAGCATAAAGTACTTGAGTAGTAATTTCAGCAGGTGCATTGGCAGTAATAAGAAATCTCATTCTTGCTTATCATTGTCAAACGGGGGGAAATTGTTCCTTCAGCCCTTTGCAGTGAATCACCAGATTATCACAAATCAGTCCCTAAGTGCTATTTCAATAGCATGAATTTGAGAGACTGTCAATTTTATGATGCATCTTCTATCTGTTCGTTTAAAAATGGCTTTTTTCCAGTGGATAACATGGGAAATTATCTTCCTACATCCTCCTGGTGCCACCATAGATACATTATTTGTGGGGAGCAATACCTCCCTGACATAAACAGTGCAACAACGCTCAACCACTACATGCCACCATGAAGAGTATAATGGTAGCCATACTAATTCCTGGGGGAACAAGAAACTTGAGATGGTTCCAGAGGTCAGAAATGTTTATTAATTGTCCCATTAAAAGGATGTTCAGCCACAATAATAATGGTAGCTGATTGATAGATGATAGGACATCTTTTCTCTAAAAGTCATTTGTTTATCCATTTTCTTGAAGAGAGCACTCCCTGTGTCAGAGCTGTCTAAAATACATTTGAAGAAACATTGTTATCAGTTAGAAAGCCTTTATTTTTTTAAAGTTTTTAACAACTGCAGTGTCTAGTAGGATCTCTGAACGCTGGGATCCACTGAAATGAAATGTTCTATTAGCAGTTTCTTTTGCCACAAACCAGTTTCAAGGCAAAAAAAAAAAAAAAAGACCGCTAATGTCAACAATTCTATATTCGTATGTTCCCATCTCTTCTGGTGTTGAAGCTAAAACCGTATTTTACAGAAAAGGTAGTGCCTTTTGAGTGGGACAAGGACAGTGAGTATTGATATATTTCACAGAGCAGCTGATATTGCTGAAAAAGACAAACTCTTGCTCATTCAAATGAATTCCCCTTCCTGCCCTGTCCAGGTACTCAAACATTTAATTGATTTTGCTGTAGCTATTGTGAAGTGTCAATCAAAAATGTTAAAATGAGATTTTGGGTAATGTTCTTTTAAATCTCTTGAGTAACAAGTGGGCAACACAATGCAGGCTACATTTTTATGATATAGCATAGTGTTAAAATTGGTTTACATGTAACTTAGATTTCTCTAAACTGTATAACTAGTGTGATCTCTGCATAAAAAGCAGTGATTTATTTGTTCAATGGTGCCTGTAGGATGGAAGTAAATATTACATACCAGGGCTGAAATGTGCAGTGTGTATCACAAGAGTCCACTGGTAAATATAGGCGTGAGATGGAATAGCTGTCATTTCTCTTGAGATCGAAGAGAGAGAAGACTACTGTTGGAATGTCTGAATTTACTAAATGGCTTTCCACTCTACTTAAATAAATTAATACTAACGTTACCTTTAAATACTGAGAAAGGCCCCAAACGAACACAATTTACTAATGTAGCTGGTTTCAAATAAAATCTGATGTATTGATGTCCCTAGCTTGATGAAATTTAAGAGTTGTTTAAACTCTATCTGTCTGGTTAAGCCTTTATTTGGATTGGAATACTTATTTAGAAAAAGTTCTTATTTCTTTTTCCCTGCCTTAATATTCTATATCGTAAATGCACCATAAAATTCAGAGGTTAGCAGCAGAACTATATATATAAAATCAGAGCAAAAGGAATGCGGCAGTTGCTTAGTTTTTCTCTTCCCACTCTTGTTTTAAAGACTGATTATTTAACACAGTAGTTCAACCTTATTAGGCATATTAAAACTTTACAGAAAATCATATGCATAACATCTTAATGTATTAAAATAACAAGGGATTAAATCTGTTTCAAATGGCTGGGGAGGCATTTGCTTTATATTCTAAAATGAGTTTTTATGAAACTCCTACATGGGAATGAGAAGTTGGGTTAATGGCTCTTTTAAGTACTCCAGTGAACTAGTTTTAGAACCTAGTGCTTACTTTGCAGCCACCTCTGCATAGCCCAGCTTGCATTTTCATGCAACACTTTCCTATATCATGCTGCATAAGGCATTGGATTTTTGTACTTCTCCAAAAAATGTTTTGAGTGACTTGGGTGCTAGACACCATTGGTGATAGGAAGAGATTTTTTTTTTCCCTGCAGCACAAGAAATTAAAACACACATGCCTTTATTTTGTAGTGTATATTACTTTGAGGCAATGCATTGATTAAAAGGGTTTGCATCAATGGGGAATGGAGTCTGTCACCTATAAGCAGAAGCTTGGAGGTTAAATTCAAGTAAACATTTACAGATTTTGATGTTTCTACTTTGCTAACTACTTACTTTCTGCTCTGCCAAAAATGGAATAGATGGTGAACCTTTCAGGTACAGTTGGAGTAACACTACTTGAAAATCAACAAAAAACACCCACCACTCTTCTCCAAATTAGACAATTCTGAAGCATATGGCGAAAAAGAAACAGAAACTTAACTTTTCTCTCTTTTTTTTTTTCTTTTTAAGTAATTTCTTCAGGAATGTGGGTGAGAATTACAGACAATAAAAACCTTTTTTTTTTTTTTTTTTTTTTTTCTTCCCCCAAACAAATATCTTTTNTTTTTTTTTTTTTTTTCCTTCCCCAGAACAAATAGCTTCTGGAAATAACCTGTACGAAGATTCTGCAGACCGACTTCTGAACCTGTCTTGATCGCAATACTTAGGAATCTTCTCATGATCTCCATCCCTGTTTGGTCATTACTTTTGTTTCTACATAACAGCTGATGGGGGTCCCATATGTGGTCCCACAGTTGAAATGGGGTTCTTTCTGCTGTTGTATGGTGACAGACAAGTTTCCCTAGTGTCACACATAAATAGGAGAATGATTGGGGTGCTACCATGGGGGAGGTAGGTCAGAATGTCTTTGACAGATAAATATCTGCCTTGAGTGTTGTCTAAAAATAGATCCCAGCTTGATTTTTAAAGTAGTTGTAAGCTCAGGAGAAGATTAAGTGTGTAACTACCAGGTGGCTGTTCTGGACCTTGTTCGAGCTCTCTCTTTCTGCATGCCCTATGTATTGAGGTATCTAACACGGGGTCTAGATTCTGCTTAAGCTCTGGTTTGGGTGGAGCCTCAACTGCCTGCCTTGCACAGTGTGCCCAGGACCTGGTGATTGCACACACACCGAAAACGGGAATAACGAGGGACAGGCTGGACCATGACAGGTCTATTTTCCTCCCTGCTGCCATATCTGAGGTGACAACTGCACATGCAGAGGGGGAGTTTGCTCTCCAGAATACTACTCCTCTGGCCCTAAAGAATGTACATTGAGTTAAATTGACTTCTTGAGTTTGTCAATGTGTTTTCCCTTTCTGGATAGGAACAAATCGACTCTAGTGGACTGCTGAAGGAAGAATTTCTAACAGTTATATCCCCTTGAAATGAATGAGCATTGCCAAAGCACTGATGATGAAATACACAATTCTGTTCAATATATTTTAAGTAATTTCTCATGAATTTAGTGTTGTTTAAATGGGAATTATATCCTTCTACCTCCAGGCAGACCTGTAAAATCAAATGGTACAATTAGAGCTACAGGACACATTCACTGGTTGGTTGCAATCAAGATAAGGCTTGGACACTATGGTGGTTTTTAATTTGTAAAGTCTATGGATTCCTCCCCTACGGGTATGAGAAGTAGAATCATTAAAGTATTTTGTTAGTAGGCTTAATTTCCCTGTATGACTCCACTGGGAGGTTTTTAGAGGCTTGTAAATTGAAAAAAGGTTGAAACCAAGCTGCATTAGGTCACTATATAAAAGGAAGGATGATAAAAATATGTATTTCAAAGCTTTGTTTGGAAATCATGACCCTTTATTGGAAACATAAGTGTATGAGTTAGAAAGATGATCATTGTGTTTTCACAGGTATCAGAAGAACTAGTGGTCCAGAATGCAACTGTTAAATGAAAAAGAGAGTGTCTAGAGAGGGCCAAAGGCTTGCCTGGTGGGCAAGGGAGGGAGAGGAAGGCTGCCACTGGCTGACTACTGGTGTCATCCTACCTATGAACAACTTGAATGCTGTCGAGATTTAATTGTATTGTTAATTGCTGTATAATTAATTCATTTAAGCCTTGGAGAAGTACCTTTGTCATTTTAAATCTAAATGAATCCCTTCACCCATTAGGGGAAAATGCAGTATTTTGGGGGGTGCGTGCGTTTTTTGAAGGCTTGGGCTCTTGAGTGAATCTCCAGGTGGGGAGCTTTCATGCTGCAGCTTAGTGTCAAAAGCAAAACTCTTCAACTGGCAGCAGCACTGCCCTGGAGGTGCCTTTTTTGCTTAACTAAGGCAGCTTCTGCTGGGCAGAGCATGACTCAGCCTTCAGCAGTCCCTCTCCTGGCCGAGTGTGTGAACAACTATTCCTTGAGCTCCAGGAGACACTTCCTTTTTTTTTTCTTTTTCTTTTTTATTTTTAATCCTGATAATTGCTTTTTTTTTCACCGCAGAAAGGCAGATATTATAGCTCCAAGCTTTATGAACGCCCTACTACATTTATCACTGAATTTTCTGCTTTGAAATAAGGATATTGTTTTTTATAAAAATCAGAGAATAACATTTTGTGTTAAGTTTTCTCTATTTCTGGATAAGGAACTGGAAGTGAGTACTATCAAATCACTTGCAAGCTGCTCTGTTAACTGCGTCCCATATAGATTACAGCCCATAGTCCTTGCAAACTGTTTTGTTCTCTGTATTTACTCTGACCTATTTATCTTAACTAATTAAGGTTGAAAAGAAGGCTCTAGATTTAATATTGGGGAACATATCCCCTTGTAAGAAAGGAAGAGAGGGGGGATTCCTGACCATTGAGAAGGGCTTTGTCAGATGATCACATTGTAGGATATCTGTTAATGTTAAATCCAGTTTTAAGATGGCAAAGCAACAGTAACTAGTCAAGCTAATAATGAAGCTTTTTTTCAATGGAGTAAATACTTCTGTCCCTCTTTCACCTCTGTAAAACTGATTTCTGCTAAAAAGTGTTTGTGTTCTACATTTTCTTGTTTCAATGACATACAATTCCATGTCCAGGTATCTCTGAACCTCCGGTTTCTACTTTTAGCCTTAGATATCAAAGTTCCTAATTGAATTCGTGAGATAATTTTCTTTCCTTATTATGGTCTTCCATTAACCTTTCTCATTTCTCTGAGATTTATTATCTATTCTTTGCTTGCCAGTGTCTGGAACATATTTGCCATTTGCTCTTGAAAGATCTGGGCATGGTAAGAGGGATATGGATCTAATAGTTCTAATCACATTAATACTCAAATGATTTTGCTAAACTTTTTCATTCATTTTTTACTTTTTTGATCCCTATCAGGATGGAGATGAACAATGCATACCTGCTTAATCAAAATCAGACCTAATCAATCACAGTTTGTAGTGTGTGTATATATCTATATCTACATATGCATGTATAAGTCATGTCTCTCTCTGATGGAGAAAGAGTAAATTTCAGGGAGTAGCATTTAAAACAAATTACAGTGATGTTGTAGGACCAGTAATTCTTAATACACACTAAAACTATAGTAAGGTGCTAAATTATTAAAAATATTGTTTTAAAAATACTTTGGCACTTTCATAAAAATACTCTTCCATTTGGCAGAAAATCACTACACTTGATCTTCACCCATGCATACATTTTCACAAAACTTGAGAAACTTCCCTTGCTTCTGATTCAGGTAAGAACTTATTTTACCCTTCTGAGGCATTAAGAATATATATTTTTAGAAAAGACACTGAATCCATATTGAGCATTAAGGAGAAAATCCTGAACTTATTAAACAAAGGAATGAGCTATAGTCTGTTCCCTATGTCTTTTGGAAGAAGGTAGAGTTTGCCACAACCAGCTAGGAAAGAGTGTTCAAGTTGATGAAAGAGGTTTTTCTAGTCAATACTTTCAGAGTTTGAACAAAGAATAAGAAATGTCCCAAAATAGAAAACATCTGGGGAGATCTGTGTTCAAGCTGCTGCTTTGCTCGCTTTTGCTTATCAGCTGTTGTGTTTGTCCTTTTCACACTCTCCTGTTGCAGCTGTCCCGCTTTGTTAGAAACCCTCTAATTTCTCGAGTATGACTATTCAGAACCTGTGGATACCCACTCCTTTTGTCCTTCAGTGGCAGTATCTCTTTTTTACTTTGGTGTTTCTTGGAGACATCTCATCAGAATTTCCATTCTCTCTTTGCTCCTCTTCTTCAGCCTTCAGTATAGTAGGTGCAAGAAGACAAGTCTCAGCTTTCTTCTGCAATACAAGTAGCTCTGTTATTTCGGTGACCCTTTTGGACACGTTTTCCAAGTTTCAAGTCATCCTTCCGAAACACCAGTTTAAAAGCTGATCCTTATTATTCCTGACAGGGTCGCACAAGCATCTTATACAGAGGTACTAAAGCTTTATTTCTCCTGCAAAAAACTTCCTGGTATGTCCGTTTGCTTTATGGTGCCACTTTACATCAGTGATTCATAACCACCTTTCTTCTTTGTTTCTGATTAATGAACACTGAATTTAGCAACACTATAAAAGGAGCTAGTCACAGACGTGGGACATGCTGTACACTGAAGACCCTGCCACAGTGGAGCAGGCACCGGGCACACCACCTAAGAGGAACTGGACATGCCTGGACCCCTGCACAGCTCTCTGCATCCATGGCCTTATTCACACTGCAGTAGTAGTGGTCAGTATCTCCTGAATAGACTTTGAGGATCATAAGGAATCTTGCCCTTCTATGAATACAGTAAAAACTTTTCCTTTCTCTTTCCTATCACTCTGTATACACAGATTTATTATTCCTCTTGCCTTTGATGTTTCATGCCTTCTGAAAAGAATATAGTAGTTCACAAGTCTTAGCTACTCAAGGCCATAAATGCTGCATTTAAAACTGTTACCCTTGAAGTCTTTGAACTACCTCCAGTTCAATATTAATTTTCCTGGGTTACTTGCTTTGAGTTAATTAGTTCTCTGTACTGTCTGCCCACATCTTTGACTTGTTTTAGAGGTTTACTTACTTGCACAGAAAAAGATTTCTTCTTTCTGCATGTGAGTGAAGTGAAATAATGGTCTTCAGTATTCTGCTAGATTATTAATTCAGGAAGTTGAAAATCATATTGTCATTCTCCATGGGGAAACCTATTATTATATCACCATTAAGTACTGATTAAATATACATTGTCATTGTATAAATATATTATGCTAATAGTCCTTCAATGATCTTATAATACTTAAGGATTATTCCAAAACCAATACATGTAGAAAATCCCATTTTTTTTAATTGATAATGTATTAATTTTCCTCTACACACTCCATCAGATAATAGGTGTGGGAGCGATATTGTGGAGCACAGGCAAAACTTTGGATTTGCAATATGTTTCGTAAAAAATGTATGAGCATCATAAAGTTTTTAGAGAGAGTCATCTTGGTGCAGCCAGTATAGAGTAATCTGCAGATATATCTGAATTAATAGCACTACAGCCATGGTTAGCTGAAGTTACCTCCCACTATGTGTTCAACCTGCCATCTCAAAAGCGCCAATTTTATTGAGCAACTTTTGTAAGTCCTACTGCCAAATTCTACACTGTTAACAGAATCTGAGCCACTTCAAGGCTTCCTCACGTTTCTCTCCCAAATAACTGCAGTATAGGGATGCTCTCACTCAAGAATAACTTCATTCAAATATGAATAATATGCTAGTTCCTGCTGTTTTTCTATGAAAGCTATGCAAAGGACTCCCCTTCAAATCATTCTCTGCAGTGAAAAGTCCTGGAAAGAATTATGGGCCCTGTGGAAATCTAGAGCATTGATTTCAATGTGATTGGGATTTTAACACTATAGCTTGGTTTGCCGGATGACGGGAATGCAGAGATACATAAGAACTTGATGAGTAGTAGCAAAGTGCAATTGGATGCACACAATTAAGATTAACATTTTACAAAGTACATTTATGAAAGAGTTGAAGTACAAGACATATAAAGTCATGAAAATTGCAAACAAGCAGAGTTTGTTTAAACAGTGTATTGGTATAGATTCCAGGACCAATTAACATTTACTCTTTAATTTTCAGCCAAATAAACCATGTTGTGTCATTTGAAAAGAGTTACATGGCTTTACAAGTAGTGTTCACGCCTTTTGAGACATATGTTTTCAGCACTGTTGGTATATTAGTGAAGTAAAAAATTCATTGCAAGAATATCTTCATTGCAAGAATATTTTTTCAGTTTCTTTTAAGTGATGGAACAACAAAGACTCATTTTCCATTTAAAATAATATACAGAAAATTAAATGAAAAATATTGAATAACATTTAACTTTGAAATATTAATTTTTCCGAAGTATCTATGATGTAACAGAGGAGAAACCTGAAGCCTGCAATTTCTTTCTTAAGATGAGCTGAGAAGAAAATCACCCTGATGAAGGAAGGCAGTTGGGTAAGAGAGACGTATTTAAAAAAACAAAATAAATCTTTGTGGTCTCTTTGGATACCTCAATCCATTTCATTTTTGTTTTGGGGTTGGGGTTTTTTTGTTGGTTTTGTTGTTGTCGGGTTTGGTTTTTTTTTTAGCAGAAGAATGAATTTGAGGAAACACTGTGTTTATACCTGAATTAAAGATAGACCTGCTGCTGTGCAGAAAAAATGAATTTAATATCCCGCATTTCCTGAATGTGCTCGTGAGGGCCTGGATTAAGCGACACAAAACCAGGGAAGCACGCTGTTCTCTGCAATCCAAACTACTCCAATGAAAATGTATGAAAGCTACACGCGTGCCAAATTGGGCTGCAGGTATGTCTCTAACAGATTTGTTTAAACAGTGCACAAAGGCTACTCTGCATATTGTCTTCAATTTTTTTTTTTACATAGGCTGTTGGTGCTTTTTGGTAGACTGATCTCTTAGTTGAATACTTATTATAATGTAGTTTTTAGGCTCACAGCAATGGAAAAGTCCTTATGCAAACACAGCCCCCTGCTAGTCCTTTAAAATTTCAAAAATTAAGTTTCGATTCCACTCAGCTGCAATTTTTTCCTTGAAGAGGAACTGTTATTGGGAATCATAACAGCCATCTACACTTCTCTGTGGAAGTAATCCTGCTGGGCAAATACATAATTCAAAAAACCCACAAATAGTCAAGGATATGATGATACAAGGTTTCTGTTAAACCATTGCCTCTAATAAATGGGGAGCAAGAGAGGAGTGGGAATTCTCTGAAGGCCGTGGAGCTGGAAGTTGAAGATATGTGACTTGGAAAATTAGATTAAAAAAGACTTGTTTCCTCTGGCTGCACTAATGCCTGCTTTTTGATACAGCGACAATTTGGGGTTAGCTAAAAGCTTCCTTCATCAGATGTGGTTCTGCATTCCCTAGGCAGGTGGGGGGAGGACCTGCCCCTGTGCCTCCACAGCATTCCTCAGAGCTTCCCAGGAAAGAAAGGGACTTGCAATGCACCTGATCAAGCCTCCGAAGCCAGCTGGTGCAGTAAGAAAATTGCGTGGAGGGCCACCAGGGAAGAGGGGAGAGCCTGTCGCCATGTTCCCAAATGTGTCATGCAACTTTGTCCACCCATGCCAGGGCCTGGCCAAGCTGAGGTGAGGACCAATCTGTGTTCTTAGTTAGACAGTGGGGACCATCAGCAAGAGCTCAGAGTCCAAAGCCAGGTACCACAGAATCAATTAAAAAGGACATAGCAAGTTCTTTTCTTCTCTAATAATCTTGGTGATGTTTCATAGAATCATAGGACGGTAAGAGCTGGAAGAGACCTTAAAGATTATCTTGTTCCAACCCCCCTGCCATGGGCAGGGACACCTCCCACTAGACCAGGTTACTCAAAGCCCCATTCAACCTGGCCTCCAGGGATGGACATCCACAGCTTCCCTGGGCAACCAGTTCCAGTGTCTCATCACCTTCACAGTAAAGAACTTATTCCTGATATCTAATCTAAATCTACCCTCTTGCTGTTTAAAATCATTACCCCTCATCCTATCAATATTCTCCATGACAAAGAGTCCCTCCCCATCTTTCCCGTAGCCCCCTTTAAGCACTGGAAGGCTGCTATAATGTCTCCCTGGAGCCTTCTCTTCCCCAGGCTGAACAACCCCAACTCTCTCAGCCTGTCTTCATAGGAGAGGTGCTCCAGCCCTCTGAGCATCTTTGTGGGCTTCCTCTGGACTCAATCCAAGAGGTCCAGATCCTTTTTATGTTGGAGGCCCCAGAACTGGACACAGGACTCCAGGCTGTGTCTCGCAACAGCAGAGCAGGGGGGCAGAATCCCCTCCCTCGCCCTGATGGCCACAAGGCTCTTGGTGCAGCCCAGGATGCGGTTGACTTTCTGGGCTGCAAGTGCACGCTGCCAGCTCATGCTGAGCTTCTCATCCACCCACACCCCCAAGTCCTTCTCCTCAAGGCTGCTTTCAAGCCATTCTCCACGCAACCTCTTGCTCTGGGCACCCCTTTTTGGGTGGCAGATTTGAATAGCACTGTGCAGAGCTTTTGGGTTACTCAGTGCTTACTTTGTAGACAGCAGCTTCATATTTTGCTAGCAGCCGCTCAGTTGCTTTCTTGTGTCAAGCAGTTGCTACCCAGATGCTCACAAGTGCGGTGCTGTGTTGACTCAAACTATCCACCATGTGCAGCTATTTGTACTTTATCACTATATTAGTGATAGAAGAGGGCAGCTCTGTTTTTCCTTAAAAATCCCTTTGCTCTTACAGGCAGTTTTGACTCTGTGTCATGGAAATGAATATTAAAATGTAGCCTAGTTTTCTCCCCCTTTAGAGCATGGGCAGCTACAGTGGCCTCACATGTGAAAGAGAAAGCACGTTTTGGATTCCTTTTAGTGAGTCACCTCTGTTTCACTGGTGATTCATTATTTGAAAGGAGAGGAAAGCAAATCAAGGCTGTTTACACCCAGTGTCATCCATTTGTCTGGTTATTTATTTATTTAATCCTGCCGTATTCTGACAGCTGCCAAAATCTGATGCTTTTTCTCAGGCCCTGGGCTGTGCTTGGCCCCTGCATGTGTGGAAGTGAGCAGAGATGAAATGGAGAACCTTAATTCACATAAAGACCTCTTGCACCAAAGCATGGAAGAGTGGGGGAAGGATTGATGCTGCCAGCTTAGAAGTGTGCTAGGAATGTTTTGGATTCGTGCAACCTTGGGTACTTCAGCCTCCTCCAGCGTGGCTGGCTGAGAATCCATCCAACCTGCTCCTCGGGAGCTCGGGTGCTTCTCATCTGCTTGGCTAGGGACCTTCCTGCTCTCTCTCTCTCTCTGTTGGTGCAGCAAGGGGAGATTTAGGAAAGAGCAATACACAGAGCAAGCACTGAAATATAGCGGTTTGTTTATGCAAATGGCTTTACGATAATTTAATTTTCCTCTTGCATAATATGTCATCTGCCTTGTGCAGAGACGCTAAATTCTTCTTTTAAATGTTTAAAAATACTATAATGGCAATTACTTAACCCAGATATGTTTATAAATAGCTCAATGTTTTTGGAAAATGTGAGCAAACTGTCACAGACTTCAGCTACATCCATAAGCAATTATGTGGTTTATGGGTTTTTTTCTAAAAACCATGGGACATAGCACAACACTCTTCCTCCTAAATCTTATCATCTAAACTCCATAGACAAAGAAGCTACATCTGCCTCGACTCTGTAGGGAGCAATGTGATTTTTTGTTGTTGTTCTTGTTGAATCTAGGCAAGACATTTCATGTTAGAACTGTCTTTGGATTATTTGTTGTTAGTGATAGAAGAACACCTTCGCATGTGTTTTAGCTAACATTAGTCACAGACAGGAGGAAACTCTTTGAAGTCCTGGGAGGCAGAATCGTTTTTAAAATGCAGATTTTTTTGCCACCCAAGGTAAGGTAATCTTGGATGAGCAACAAAAGCTTTCCTGACTAGGAACAGTTATTGGACAGATTGCTAAATGAATTCTGGCCACTCTTTTAAGTGGCGCTGAAATTAGGGCACGGGCTGAAAATTTTTATCAGGACTTCAGAAAAGCAGACTTTTTTTTTTTAATTCAAAATTTCAATGCCCTCTTAGTAGGAATTAAAAAAAAAAAAAAAGTTTGGGTTTTTTTTTCAAAATCTGTCACTGCCAGAACTGCCAATTCCAGCAGTTTTCAGGCAACCAGAAGGTCTGTATTTTGCTTTTTGTTTTAGAGTGACTTGTGCTTGTTCACAAAAGACAGCATCTTTTAAACCAGTTTTTCTGTAAAACCCATCCCTCAGTAATCCCTTTGTTTGTCATGCTACATTCCATTTAACTTTCTGCTTGTTTTTACTAATCTTTCATGTTAGTGACTCTCTAACCACAGAATTTAATTAATTATTTATTTATTTTAGACCTAGAAGTATCACTGCTCAGCTGTCTCATCTGCCTACAGGCTGCATTATGGTGGGGGGAAAACACATGCAGAAGCACATCCTCGGAAATCATCTGAGGCCTTGAGGCTTAGGCAAGTCCATTGGTCATTGATAAATTCTTGTTCGTTGAACACCATTTAGGATGGCCAATATTAGCCAGTAAAGAGGGGAGATGAGGCCTTTGCAAAAGCCAAGACAGCTGTTAATGAATGCCTCCTGGTGTTCCCAGGTAGCTCAATCACCACGTGGCAATTTCATGAGCAACACAAGGTGTCAGAAGTATAGTGTCTCTCCTTTCTTTGTATTCCTGGAAAAAAAGGTTGATCATAACTGGCCCTATGTCTGTAAAATTTTACCTGAATATCTGTCTCATTATAGTGATAGAAGAGCATTTGCCTTTGGACTTCAAAATATATTAAAAAGAAATGAACCTCAAAGTAGTTCCATGTTGTGTGGGTATTTAAGAATGCTGAATATTTCTATCACTATAATAAACAAGCTCTATTTGCCCCAAGCTGAACACCGAGAACATGAAACATCACAAATCTGCGTGGCTTTAAGTGAAAAACATCTTCAAAGTCCAAGGAATACTTGAATGAACACAGATGAAAGACAAACCAGACTGTATTTGTATAAGTAACACAAATGTAAAGACATTTATTAATTTATTTAACATGTATTTGCATTTTCTGCATTCTGTCTTGTCTACCCGGAGCAAAGGTCTTGTTTTGCCATAAACTTCTGTTCAGCCTGCTGCGATATGTGAGATTGCCATAGATGTGAATACGGGAATTTGTTGCTGAAGAAAACTACTGCTCTTTACAAAAGCAGATCTCCTCTTCCACTCACTCAAACCAAGAGTTATGAGCCAATTTTATTTATCTGAGCTTTCCCATCCCAGCTGGTGCATGTGTTGCGTCGCCCTCTGTTGCTTGTCTTATGCTTGTCCTGTCAAGGAACATCTACTCTAAAAAGATGATGCAAGTCTCTTTACTCCTGGTAGGCAGCAAAGACTCTCCACTCATTCTTTCTGTAGATCTCCGTGTATTGGATAAGACTAAAAATCCTCATGTGGGTTTTAAGGTTAATATTTGGGGGAAGGAATCTCATCAATATGTAAGATGGGAAAGCTCGCTTCAATTTCCAGTTTTGCGGGACTTCCCAGGGCACTTTGGGAAGTGACTTAAAGCTGATTACTCACTGTTGCAATGAAGCTAGCACTGGCCATTTACTTCTGCTCTTCAACCAGGCAGTTTGTATGGCAGAGCTTTTGAACCACGCACAAAACCTCTTTCCAATCCTGGGGTGTCACAGTTAGATGGAATATCCTAAAGATTAAAAGTTGCTCAGGTACTCACAACATAGGGTACCACATAAGGCCATAAGATTTTTCTTGCTTCCTTGTTTATTATACTAGCATCTATTGTTGAATGCTGCATTTCAAAATAATTTCACCTCCCAGAGGGATGTGGGATGCAGTCTTGCAGAAAGTCAGTGACTACAGGGGTTTTGAAGACTTAAGTCTTCTTTTCTTACAGAAATCTTATTTCCATCACCAGTTCAATGGGACATAAAGTGGAGCTGCTCCTGAAGGGAGCCAGCTTGTCCTTTCTTTTCACTCAGGTTAACATTCAAGTAGCTGCATGATGAACCAATCTAGGGTCTGACTTGGTCAAAAACTGATTCCTTCTTCAACCTTTTATTTTGTCATTACTCACATAAATTAAAAAAAGTAAAATAAAATAAAGGAAAAGTGTTTAAAATTACATAGGCATTGTACCTTGGTTGTGTATCTCAAACACATTTACACATGAATGGTTAACTATTTAATTCTTAAAATATAAATTGTAAAAAGATAAATAAAAGCCTTCCCAATAATGAATACCATATTGATTGAAAGATGTGGTTTAGGCCTTTTTAGAGATTAAAGCATTTATAAAAAATATACTTTATAGTAAAATGAAGTCCACTGCTGTATCACATATAAGCATTTATGAAATATCACTTCAACTTTCACGTATATGTGTGTCTTTACTGAACTCAAATGATTATATTCTTTTTATTCTTACAGCTAGGAGCGTTGCTGGCCTAGATATAAAGGTGAGGATTATTCTCAAGCAGCACAAAGTACATGACGATTACCTCAATCTGCCAAAATTTTTGTCTGTAATAGCATACTGCAGAACATTCCCCAGATCAGTACACTGTGTTAAGTTCTGTTTGGCATTGCTTCATTATGTCCATGACAGAAAATGTTTACTGACACCTCCCTAATGGCTACAAAACGGAGGTATCGTTTTTTGGTTAATTTATTCTGCCTGAAGGATGGAGTAAGTTTTGTCATCTAAATGATTCTTTTAAGCAAAATAGTAAAGGGACCATTTGATTCAGTATTTTGCAGTGCGGAGAATGACTTGCCTGGGCTTAACCTCTTCTGTGAATCTGTTACCTCTAAACTGGAAGAAGTGCTTAAGAAAAGTCACATACCTGCCCTGCTATTCGATTTGTCTTCACAGAGGAAGCCTTCCCAATCTCACAAAGGTATTGTGAAACACCATTTATTGGCACATGCGGAGCTTTGAGATGCTCAATAATAATAGGATTGTAAGTGGTGGGTTTTTTTAAATATATTTTTAAATATCAAAATAAGGATTGAATTCTAGTTATATATTTCAGCAAATATAGCGGAAAAGAAATCAAACCGTTTAAGTAAAATATTGTTTGTACTCTGAAAATAACAATCTGTAGACCTGCTGCCTGCCAGTGGACCATTTCAAGTCCTGTTCAAAGCAATGGCATGGTTTGAATAGGGAGGCAACGACTCCATATTTTCTAAAGCACTTGCATCAGGACTTAGGAGAGTCTCGCAAACGCGAGTGATGTGTTGGACGCCGCACATGACTCAGAGCTAACTGAAATTCGGTAATCATAGAATCCACAGAATGGTTCAGGTTAGAAGGGACCTTAAAGATCATCTAGTTCCAACCCCCTGCCATGGGGGTTGGGTTCGATGACAGCATTCAAGGCCACTCTGCAAATAACACCGCAGGAGGGAAGAGAGAGTTCCCTGTTGACTGTATACCTGGGGGGGGCTCAAGGGTGCTATTTCTAACCAACAAGAGCTAACACACCTAGCATTTGTGAGCCGTGCATGCATGTAACACAACAAAACAATAAAAACCCAGCAATACCACGCTTTTCTCCTCAAATGTCTTCCAGTCCATCGGCAGTGTGGGCTATAAGGGTGTGGGAATACCGCAAAGAACCTTCTCCCTGGTAGTAATTATATCACCTCTGATCTCTCACAGGCTGCCTCAGTAGTCTGTCCCCTGTCCTCAGCTTCCCTGTGATGTGGGATGCCAAGGGCTGTCCAACCTGTCTGGGATCGGGAATGAGGAGCTGTTTTCAAGTTTCTGGTACTTTTAAGGTGTGTGGTTTATCTGAAATGTGACTTCAATGAGTGAAGCTATGGTAAATCTCAAAGAACATCACAGGTAATAATGGTGATTACAGCCTAAAACCCAGCACATTTCTGTGGGGGAAGGCTTTGAGCGTAAGCTCATTATGAATACATACCTACCCCGTGTGGCTTTTGAAGAATGCCAATATGCTATCACAGCAACAAGGAGCCACTGTAACTGCTTTCCTTAACAACTGTGTTTCTCTACTTTTTGATGCAACTCACATACAAAGATTAGATTCTAGTTTCAGTATTATGGTTACTTGAAGTGTCTTTTGGGAAGGAATGCTGCAAATACCTGACGGAAAAAAAATGGTTCTGTTTCTATTATGTAATGCATTTCACCTAAGACTAAATCACAAACCCTCTTCACTTCTAATGATTTTTTTTTTCTGCATATTGATATCTGTGAAGTCAGCCTTTCTTAAGACAAATAGCTAAAACTAGGTTTTCTTTACTGTGAGGGTGGATTCTGCCAGTTGTTAATTCCCAATACATGGGGATTTACAGGCAGATCCAAAGAAGACTTTAGATTGGCCACAGATGCTTAACTGACCAGACAATGAAGACCTGTGAGCAGAGCACATCTTCACATCTGGACAGGTAAAGACGAGGGCCTTGTACCTTAGACATGGCCAGGGTTAGATGGCAGCTGAAGGAGTGTTCGACAGATTTTGGTTTTTGCACTCATGTCCATATCTTTGTCATTTACCAAAGCCTGGGCTGTCCTTTTACTGGTTATTTCAGAACAAAGAAATCCAGCTTGTTCCCTCTCTCTTCCCAGTCTTACTGCAGGTTATGAAATATCTCAAAGTGGGAACTAAGAGCTCGTCTTGACAGCCCAAGCACTTTTCTTCCTTCTTTTCTTGCTTATGCTCTGCTGTGGAATCCTTAAGCCACTAGAGGAGAAGGAAAACAAGGGGACCTCCGGTTGCAAGCCGCAACACTCAGAAAGGAGGAAAGAAAGGAAAACCAGCAGAAGTTAAAGTAGGAAAAAGAATCCCCACATTTTTGTTGTCGATTCTATAGTTAACAGATTTTTTTTTTCCTCCTTTTTTTTTTTTCTTTTTTTCACCATGTCCATGCATACAACTTCACATCTTCATTTTGGAACTGCTAATGATTCAGAAGCAAAATTCAGCGAAAAAACTTCAACCAAAATGCAACAAGAAGGTAGGCCAGTGATGTTAAGAGGAAAATCAAGAGCTATCATTTTGGCCATTAACAGACTTAAAGGAAAGGAGATGGATGGAGCTTGGTTTGAAAAACAAAACGAAACAGAACAAAAAGCTGTAATGTTATGGCTGGTGTTTAATTATTTCCAAGTTAAAAATGCAAAATGAGGCTATACTAAATCTAAGCCCTTATCTTTAATTGCCAAGCCTGTCCTGATCTACTTGTGCTGGAAAACCCAAAATCAATGGGAATGAATCCCAGCAGTTGCTCTCAAAGAACTGGGCATAGGAAAGGAGGGCAACGTGCTTTAAAAGACAATACAACAGAAAGTAACGCAATCTGAGAGGGGAAAAAAACCCAAAAAACCAAAAAAACAAGGTTTGTTTTCTCTGCTGCTTGCATCCTGAGCTCGCTTTAAATGACAGGCTTTCCTTCGCTCTGCATTTCAATTAGGCTGTGCCAATGGGCAAGTGGGGAAAGGAATATTAATGAGCCGGGCCCGGCGGAGGGTGGGAGCCGGCGGCTCGGAAGGGTTGTTTGGCTTCTGCCCCATCAAACCCCTGCTTAAGAGGAGGTGACTGAATGCCCGAGAAGGGCCACGGAAAAAACGCGGTTTATGCTTCTTTTCGCCGCTATTTATCCTCCACCGGTGCGAAGTTACCGCGCCCGCGGAAGCCCCCCCCGCACCCCCAGCAGCAGCAGGGTGACTTGCATCCTCCCTGCCCGGCCCGGGGCTGGGGGGGGTGGGCAGGGTTGGAAGCCGGTGTGCGCGACACCCCGACACCACCCCCGCGGAGCAGCACCGCGCCCCGCGGAAGCCTCCGCCCCCGCGCANTCGGCTCACAGCAAAGGAAAGCATCTGATGCGTCTGCTCACATGCCACTTTTGATCATACGTTGCCTCTCTGCACAGAGCAGGATCGTTGGGAAAGATGGAGATACCATAAGTTGCTAGGAGTGAAAAGTGCTGCAGAAAAGCCAGTGGTTGCCTTTCTCCACTGAAGTGACATATTTTTTTTTCTCCTCGGGTTAAGTTGAAAGCGCTGCCTGGCTGGGACTGGCTGTGGCTGAGAGCGGGTTTGTGTTTTTCTTGCACGGTTAGGTTTTGCGAAGAGCAGCGATGAAGAGGAAGCTGGCACTCTCCGAGATGCAGTTGGTTCTGCTGGTTTTATTGGTGTGGCTACCAACAAGGTGAGAGGACGTTTAATTTTGCTGTTCAGTACAAACATGCATGTTACGATCTGCTGAGGGTAAGCTTGTGTGAGAGGTTATAAAAGTATAGTATGTAGTAATGTCATAAAAAAAAAAATCTTTCTTAGCTATCTGAATGCAGTGTTACATAGTTCCCACAGAAAACGCAGTAGAAGGCGGTCTAATAACCGTATAAGCCTAATCTCTTGCCCTTAAACATTTTGTGGTTTGATGCTTTATTTCACCATTAGAAAAAAAAAAATCCTTTAAATGCCTAATTGGGATCTTGAAGATTAATTGGAGATACTGTATCACTGTGATTCTGTACCACGCAGAACAGTTAAGATGGAGAAATAGGTTATCGTGAAGTCAAATAGCAAATCACAGTCTCTAAAATAATGCTCGCATATTTTTTAAATACGGGCATGCCTTTTTTTTTTGGTCTTTTTTTTGGTCAGCATAACAGAAATCTAAATGATACTTAAGCTTTAAACCTCTAGGTGGAGATAGCATACAACTTCACAATCACATATAATAATAGCCTCATTTATTAATCAACTTTTCCTATGTTGTTCAAAGTTCTCCATTTCTAAAGTGACAACATAAGAGGAAGTAATTTTTATCACGTAATAGTTTTGTGGTGCTCACGGCCCCTAAGCATCCAATTAATTGTAGTTTCTAACTTCGTTTTCCCTGCTTTGGGTCAGACTGCAGTAGGTCTTGTCCTAATACGGTAAGGATTGTAAGCTAAATAATGCAAGTTTCCTATGATTTTAAAAGTCTGCGTTTATTTTTATCTATTTCCTAGTGAACACAATATTTCCTGCAACTGTGTTTCCTATTCCACTTTCTCCCTAACTATGGTGCAGTATTAGTTGAGTCACAGTGGGCCAGATCCTGCGAACCCTACTCAAGTGAGTAATCTCACTGACGTCAAAGAGACTACCTGCGTAATTAAGGAGTTTATGCCTGAGTAAAGTTTGCAGGATCTGACCCTAATTTGACATAATTGTATGATCTAATTTTTTTTTAGTGGTATCCTGAGTTCCAAAAAAATGGTTGTATCTCAAAAAGAAGCTTCAAAAATGGCAGAGTATTGTACTGTACTGACAGTACAGAAATAAATGAAAATTAAAAATTAAAAATGAGCCATCCGGTAATTAAAACTAAGGAAAAACTCACGCATCAGTAAAATCCCACATGACGTTTTGGTATGTCCTTTATAAGTTATCTGGTTTTGATCGATTCTGTGGTTTGTGTGATGGAAAGCACAGACTGCAATGATTTACATTTAAATACTTTCTCCGTGCTGTTGAACTGGGGACCAACATAAAGCCCTGTCCTTAATCATTTTATAGCTTGCTTTAGGGAAAACGTCACCCAAACCCACTTTTGGTTTGGAGGAAGCAGAAAACATGCTTGTTTTTACGGCATTCGGAATGCCTCGATCAGTAGTTCATTTCCAGATGATAAATCAACATTTCAGGGTAAAAATCTGGATGGCTGAGAGAGGTTTATATGATAATGCGTGTAGCACATGATGCTTTATTTCCTTGGTCCTAATATTCCGGTATTAGGTAGGTAAGAGTGATGAGCTTATGCATTTCTCATGCACTGTGCTTAAAATTGTTGGCAGAGGAACACTGGCATGTGCATGGCTTTTGGCATGGGAGTGTTTCCCCCTTGGTCCAGGTGTCCAGGTCCGGAAGGACTGTTCACCCCCACAGCTGGCTGGGCAGAACATTCATGTTCCAGCCCTTGGTGTTTTCCACGGAGATGTGACCCATAAAGGCTGTAACATCTCTTTTCTTTATCGGGGAAGTTTGAAACGATTGGTGATTTGTTTAGGATTATTTTTTTTTCTACCCAACTATTATAAGGTTTGCTGCATATAGTGGAACAGAAGATAGTGTTGGGGTTTTTTTTTATAACAAAAGAGCATTTTAGGAACATGAAGGCTGTCCACAGCTACCCTGCAGCTTGCTCGTCAGCAGCGTTGTTCCCACCCACCAAACACTGACATCAGAGGACTCCCTGAGCATGATCGCTGGAGTTTTCCCTCATGTTAGTTCTTCTGGTCATGTACGTTACATGACCATTGGGTGGAAGCATATCCACAGGATTTATCCAGAGACAGAGTACACTTAGGTGAAGACAGATAGGATAGAGTTGGAAGGAGACAGTTTTGTGTGTGGGAACTGGGGTGGTGGGTCCGGGAGTGACACGCCACTAGGGCCCAGGAAGCTCTTTTGGGCTTTTCTACCTGCACAGCCAAATGCGTTAGCGGAGCTCGAAGGAGCCCTCACGGTGAAGCAAAGTTGACTAGAAGTAAAAGCTACCAGAAAATGAATTCCTAGAAATTTTAAATAGTGTATCGTCAACTCTTATGTTTCTGAACATGTTATGTATAAATTGTGTATTCATATACTCCTAACTGCACCTTTCCTGTTAGAAGGCAGCCAGTTAAATATTCAAGGCCAGCCTGCAAAAACTGCGTGTTGAGTGTACATTAAAACATATCTAGCACTTTCTAAAATGTGGAATGTCCATTTAGATCAGTGCTGGCTGACTCCCTGGAAGACGAAGCTAAGAATAACATCACCATCTTTACAAGAATTCTAGACAGACTTCTGGATGGTTATGATAATCGTCTCAGACCTGGATTAGGAGGTAATAAAAGCAATTAAAGATTGATTTTAAAAAATCAGTTTTAATGTTCAGATTTTATGCAGTGATATTCTTCCTTCAGGGCTTTTTTTATTTTTTTTTCCCTTAACAACTGTTATGTATCTTGATAAATTATTTATAACTCTATATTCACCCAGCTGAATCATTTGAAGTTTGAGGAAGATAACATCTATGAATGGAAAGGAGGCACTTTCACACGTTTATCTTAAGTAAAAAGAAAAAAAAAATCTGATGATTTAACATAGTAAACCAGAATGAGAACAAAAATAACATCTGAAGCTGTTATTCCAGTCAGGGAATTTTGGTTGAGCAAGGAATGCAGGCTTGATTGCCTGCAATGCGATGAGTGCATGTTTGCAGAAATCTGCACAAGTGTTTTGTGTGGTGTGTGTAAAATCCACATTTTATATTCATTCCTTGTCACACTAAATTCAATGAGAATGTTGTATTTTTGACTTCCTTGGAATTAGGGTTTGCCTGGCAATTATCTTTTTTGTTTCTGGGTATCTTGCATGTATTTGGGCATTTAAAAAAAAAAAAAAAGCTAATACTGGAGGACAGAGGTCACTGCACTCTTGTGCCATGACTGTCACTTACTTTTCAAAATGTCAGTTCACATTTTCATTTTAAATCTGTATGCCAGCTCATGTGAGTATGTAATCAAGAAATTTAAATAATCTGTTTGGTGTTGGAAGTATTGCTGTGCAAAAAGAGCTCTGTGGTAAGGGGAGGGGCAGAATATCCTGGTTTTGATAAAATTTTATCTACCGTTATTGTTTATCTGCTATTTATACTATCTAACATAAATATTTATATATTGAATATAACACTGTTACTATTATTATTACTTGTAACCGTTTTGGTAATTGTAATTTTCAACCTGGAGGCTGTTTCAGCTTGCTAAAACTAATTCTCGTGCAAAATCCCAGGGAGCCATTCCTGTTCCTGTTGATTTCAGTAAGATCAGACCCAAAGCTCAGGACCTGCCCTGACTTCCATGGAAATTAAGCTAACAACCACTCCGTTTGATCAAATCCGGAATTAGGTAAAGCTCACGGGTTTTAGCCAACACTCTTCCATCCCGACCTGTGGCTCTGCTGCTGCTCTGGTTCTGGAGCATCTTGGCTTGCATCTGACACAGCATAAAGTGGGAGCTGGCGCTGGCTGGAACCAGCTTTCTCGTTATGCATTAATTTTAACCCAGGTCATCTCTTCATTTCCATTTGTGGCATCTGTACAAGTGGCAACTTATTTTATATTTAAGGACTTTTTAATTTAGATGATCCATAAAACGAGACAAAGGGCGCTGTTGATATGAGAATTTATGTCGTGATGTTTTACGTGGAGGTTCAGTTTCTCTGCAAAATACCCGAAATTAAGAATTTAGACTTAGTATAAATATACAATGCCTTGCAGGTGACTTGCTGAAACATTTCATATCACAAAGCTTGTGTTTAATTGCCAGGGCTTTTAAAAGCAGAGGTTTTATTACAAAAATAATGAAAAATTGTTTTCTTGTTTACAAAAAGGAATGTTCTAGTTAATGAGAGCAGTCTGCAGTTCCTTTGCATAACATGCATTCTTTTTATATTAACATTTATATTGCTGAAAACATGAATTTTATATTTTTTTTTTCTAATGGTTTTTTACTTTGGATTTTCTATTAAATCTACTTCAAAATACCTCCCTGTTTTTCTTTTCCAAGCCTCCTAGGCAATTAAAATATACTTTGGGAGCATAAAAATTGAAGAATTAACATCTGTTTGATATTGGTATACATGGCACTCAACCCATGCAGAACATGTGTGAAATGAAACGGTGTCATGGATATTAAACCATGGTGATTCATGATACATTAATCTTAATCTTCAAGAATCCTTCAGTTTTGGGTGGATGGATTCTTCTAGTTTAAAAGGATGCTTGTAAAAGACAGTTGTGATAATCCATGACATGGGAAATACCAAACGATGCTTTTGCACATAATGCTGAGTAATTACAGAGTTTCATATTCCAGGAATTTTGTAGCACTTTATTCCTTTTCTCTATTAACCTGTACTCTGAAAAGAAAAATGGAGATACTTCATCTTTTTTTTTTTTAAACCCTACATGCCTAGTGAGTCCTGATAGTTTCTAAAAGTGTTTGTGCGCAGACTACTGCATTTTGACGATGCCACATGTCATTAATTTAATATACTCAGTCTCAGTTCTCTTCCACTTGCATTTACATGAACGTGAAATAATTCAATTGAAACCAGTAGAGCATTTCCTTTGGCATAGCAGCTTGCGTTATCCTGTTACGCTGCTATGACGGAGATCACAATCTGGCCTAACATGTGCTACAGCAGAAATAGTCCAGGTTCTGAGATGAGTTCTTTTAGTCTTCTGAAAGCAAGTGTTGTTCACCAGCTCACTTTCACCTGTTGTGAAAGACATTTTCAGAGATGTCTTGCAGCAAAAATTCAGCTCATTGTAAAACATTATTAATCTCAAAAATGTTTTTAATGATAAAAGTGTTAGCCTAACACTTACCAACAAAATGGAAACATATAGGCTCCTTCAAAGACTGCATATAAATTCAAATAAGTAATTGTCTGTCTGGGGATTCGTTCTTGAATTTAGGGATAGATTTAGTTTTAAATTTACTGTGCGACTTGGTGTGAGTACTTACAGTATGTAACTCGATATTTTACTGATATATCAATACACTTCAGAACTGAGTACTGTTTTCTATAGACTGTTGAGGCAGCTTTAACTTTTACTGATGATGCAGCTCTGTCATATGAAGAGGTTTTGCCCATTGGTTATTGGCTGTCCTGGCAGCTGTGAACCTTGAAGGATCTATGAACACTATAGTGATGAAATAGCCTGCAAAATGTGTGTGGGCAGGGAAAAGAAGACACTGCACTGTCCCCTGAATCCAGAGATATCTCATATGACTTAGATAATACCATGACTTACTGTGTTGATATGGATAGGCATGAGGGTATTCAAGGGGAGATTAATTTTTCTCTGTATTCGTTTTATGCTAAGCACGGGATTGCAGCTGGAACACTCTTGACTGCATTTTCAGTTGTGACATGAACCATTTCACCCAAACTTTCCATGCCATTTCTGTTTACATATCAAAATAAATTACAAGTTTGGTTTCAAAACAAATTCCTTATGTCATTTCCCAATTTGTATGAAATACAGCCATGCAAATGACAATTCATAAAGAGTTTGATTGTTTGATTTTTCCTCCAAATCATGAAGGTATTTTATTCTATTTATTTGCTGTAGTGTTTGCAAGACACTTAGGTTAGCCACTTTTCCATAAATCCTTTTATTTTTATTAGCATGTAGAAAAAGTAATACACAAAACAATGGATACTAAAGCTAAGCAAAGGACCAAAAGTGAATTTAGATCTTCAAATAATGAGACAACAGAATACTGAAGCTGAGATACAGCTGTATTCAAATCTGGAGGTGGTTGAATTATCTGTCTGCTCTGTCTGCTTTCCTCTGCCCCATGGACAGACATAACTAAGAGAAAAAGGGACACTGATTAAGGTAATCCCCTCTTTTAGTATGTTGATGTTCTTGTGTATTAGGTCTATCAGCAAAAACATATATATTTTTAAAAATAGTAGCTTCTTTTTAAAGGTGAAAAAAAGGAAGGAAGGGAGAAGGAACGGAGTTGGTGCTTGGATACTGATGTCATGTTGGATACTTGAGTAGTCTTACCATCTCCATAAGCTATTCAGCCTGCTCTGCTTTCTCACGTTTGAAATTGCTCATTTCCAGCAGCTATAGAACTTCTGTCTGTTTTACTCTCTTAAATTTATAAAATATAATCAAATACAAGATTTAGAAAATATAAAATTTAAATCTTGAAAAAAAATGCGGAAACGGTAGTGACAAGGACAGAGGACTAGACTTCATAGCCTAACGACTGAATTTTCAACTGCCATATTGACATCGAAAAGAGACATGCAAATTTATACAATATGAGGATCTTTCCACAAACTGTGGTCAGTCTCACTAGCTTCAGAATGGCATTCTCATTGTAGCCAAAGAGGTGAATTTTGGTTCTTAAAAAAACTGAGGAAGATCAGACAGTAGGTAGGTGAAAACTAAATGCCACTGTGGTTCAATTTTGAAAGATATGTCTCTGCTGCAAAGGGACTTTTAGATGTTCTGATTACTTTAAATAAGAATCTCCATTGTATTTAACTTATAGACACACCAAAGCCTTTTTTCCCCACAACATTTTGTAAATAAATTGAGCAGGAAAACCGAAGAGAATGGAGAAGGATTATTGCTACGAGAGAGATGGTGAGCAGTGGGCACTTGAGGGTATGGTCATTCACCTTTGCAGCGCTGGATGCATCGTTGCATAGAATCCGTGTAGCAGTGTGGAGTATCAGACTCTGGGATCAAAAGTTGTATGATGTGCTCACCAATGTGAGCTAAAAGGGAAAAAAACATTTTCCCACTGAAAAATCTTTCTTTTTCCCTTCATATCAGGAGATATATATGTATATATGTACGTGTGTGTATGCATGTGTTCATCAAAGAGTTGTATGTCTTCAGTTGCCAGGAAACAAGGCTGTGATCATATGCTGATAGTCTGGAATATGTTAAATTTATGGCAGTATATTTATATATCTCTGTGATTCAGAGTTTTTCATCAGCTTTAGAAGAATTTGTAGGTGTAGCAGTCCCCTAGCTGGGCATTCAAAATTTAGCGGTGTTTGTCAGCCTCGCCATGCTTGAGGTGCATTCAGAGTATCCTAAAAGAAGGTCCTTCAACCATTTTTGCTGCAGAACACTACAGGAAAGCTTTCACTACTGTTTTTAAAGGAAAAAAACCACCATTCCCCCTGCTTGTTTCTGGTTGCTTCCTTAGCCCTTCTTTGCTTCAGCTTCGTCTTTTGGAAATGGTAATGTCTCCCTGCCGGTGCTAGTGCAGAGCAATTCAGAGCAGCACTTGCATTTTCTGAAAGCCCACTATCTAAGTAGCTATGCTGGGACACAAAGGAGTAAACTACTGTATGTGCTTTCTTGGGCGTACTAGGAAGGGTCACATGGAATCTGACCATAATAGTGCTTTCAGAGGAGTCAGCGAGAACCTCTGATTCATTTATGTTAGAGCTGTGGATAATGTATATTGGCAAAAAGCATTCCATATAAAAAATGGAAAAGCAATAGAGAGGCGGATATGAAAGTCTCATTTAATTAGTTATCCAGGGCATGCAGATGGTGCTAAAATCCAAGAGCAGAACTAGCTCAGTAGCTGTAAGCATTCTAGGGAATGAATCATTAGGAAAGTGGAAGGATAAAAAACCCTCACAAATTGTTGCGATACTGAAGAACGAACCATTGGAAATTATGTGGGATAGTCTAGTGGCTGAGGAGCTGGACAAAGCTTGTTTGTTTATTTATTGTAAGTCTGTGGATAAATCAACAGTGAAGATATAAAAATAAAATTAATGTCGAGTATTATAGTATAGAGTATATAAAATTATGCAGAGTATTGCAACTGGGGAAGTTGTTGAACTGTAAAAAGTAGCAAAATGTTAGGCTTCAAAATAGTTAACAAAAATCTAGGTACTTTACAGGAAAGTTTATATGCCTATAAAGGAGCTTGTCTGGGAGGATCTCCCAGTTCACTGAACATCTATATTCAGTACTTTTTTCTTTTCTTTTCTTTTTTTTTTTTCTCCTGGCAAAGCATCAGAATTTGCTCCTAATGCTAGAAATACTGCTGATGGCACCAAGGCTGAATTAAGGCTTTGCTTACTTTTATCTCAGCTGCAAGGAAGACATGAAAGCAGATACTGCAGATTTCTGTGGAGCTCATTGGAGCTCGTTGTAAATCAGGCTGACGGGATGGTTTAATTTTTCAGCCAGATTTGATGGGCTAAGACAAACTTGACCCTTTTTCAGCATTACGTTTATTCTGGGTTATTTAGAATCTGGTTGAAAAGCAGTGGCCTTGCTGATATCCAAGGTATTCTACTGTTGATTGCTTCCCACTGAGGCCTCTTATCATGTTACATAAATCTTGCGACGAGTTTGCTATCCAAAATATAGAGCTCCTTCTCATTCAGGCTGACTAGTTTTAATAGCCAAGTACCAAAGGACTGCGATATTATAGTTCCAAAATTTTTATTACCCTTGTGAAATGGTACAATTTGTGTAATGCCACCTGAATTGGAAATATAATTATTATTCAAATAATCTAACTCTGAAACGTTTTCAGAAATATTTAAGAGCATTAGAAATTCATCCAGGATATCTTTGGGGGATTTTAAGGGATTTCATGGATTTTTAGGAGTGGATTTTAGCCAAGCAAAAAGTGAATTTAAAATGTAGAAATCAATGTGTGCGTTGCTTACAATGAAAAAATTGTTAGTCATTCTGAAGCAACAAAGACACATTTTGTAATACAAATTTAATAGTATTCTGGGTTACACTAAAAGGTTGATTTTTTTTTTAACTTTAGTTCTTACAACCTCCAATAGCAAATATATATTTAGCATATATTTAAGTATATATTCTGTATTTTGGCACTCCATAAATAAAAACTGCCATGAGACACACCTCTTACTATGTATTTATATTCTGCAAGCACAACAGGCTTGTACTCCATTCAAGGCCTGATAGTGGTGAAAACAATGTAACAATACTATCTTTATTTATGAGACATAACCGAAAATGATAAACAAACCAAAGAAATAATACTTTTCCATCCCTCTTTAGCTTTACTAGGCAAGCTCATAACTATTAGGCCAATGATGGTGGTTTCCAACATAGTTGCAGAGGTAATTGTTGCTCAGAGAAGTGGTGGAGACTCCATCTTTGTGGAGACATTCAAAATTTGACAGATATTTGACCTGGGCAACCTGATCTGTCTTCAGAGCTGTCTCTGCTTTGGGCCTTCTGCAGGTGTTTTTTAAACAGAATTAATCTAAGATTCTGTGGCTTACAACCAGCAAGACACTGAAATAATGACTGAAGTTTTCCATCTTAATTGGCAACCGTGAAGAAATTAAATTTAGAATGTCAGTTCTGGAAGATAAAGCTAATAAAAATACCCGTTAAAATGAAAGGTTTATACTGCTGAAGGACAGCAGAATGCACAGTGTTGTACCACTCTTGAGCCTATTGTTCATGAAAAATCCACTGTGATGAATAGAATATTTGGGGTAAAAAGGCATGGTCTGGAAAAATGCAGAGGACATAGCCATTTTTATGATCGTTGCCTTAGATTTTCTAACATTCAACAGAATCTGGGACTTGACTACTAGGCTAAAAGTGACCCTAGCCACAATTTTTCTACTCCCAATGGAGTCCTGAACAGGGTTAAATATGGTAACAGACAGTATTTTAAAAGAAGAGGCACTGTATTTCATCAAATCATTCCCAGTTTACTTTGTCATCATTATATGGGCGGTGTACAGGGAACTGGAATGCTGTAGGACACTCTGTATCCTAGAGCTCAACACCACCTCAGCAAGCACCCAGGAACCTCCAAACCCTGCCCTTCTGAAGTGTCCTGATGGAGGTCTTCCTTTTTTCTTCTTCTGTTTTCATAATTGCCTTTTCCCTTCCTAAATACCTATTTCATACGTTCTTCTAGAAAATGCCCAGCGCTCCTCATTGACCAAAATTCCGTTAATTTATGTCTCTCCATCTAAATGTAGCTTTCCCCAAATCCAGGCCAGGCATGCTGTGTAGGTGCAGCTGACTAATTTTGATTTTTTTTTTTTTTTGGTGTGGTATGAAACTCAGACCTGCCTTACCCTTACCCTCCTCCCAGGTACAGCTGCTTACATCCAGCTGCCTGAAAGATTTCATAGCTAATGAAGGTGGATTGGGGAGGTTGAAATGATGCGAAGGCAGGCTCCTGGGTAGGTAGAAAAGCAAAGATCCTTCTCTACCCACAGATTGTATGTCCTTCCTTTTGTGCCAGTACAATTTTGTTGGTGTCATTGAGTGGTCTGAGATAGATCTGTTGCTTCTGGAAGTACTCCTGACTGCATATTCCTGCTTCTGCTTTCTTGGAGTGCCACCATTTCCTGACCATTTTTAACAACAACCTTTTCAACGCACAATCTATTGCATCCAATTTTTAGAATTAGTAGTATGCAGAGAGAGAGGTATTTCACCAACAAGGATCATGCAGAAGGACATTTTAATTGCCTGTACATTAAAAATGCATCTGCTTTGTTTTTCACAGTATTTTGGTCTGTATTAATTGTTGATATTAATAGCTCTTATTAGTGACTACTATTAGTATCTAAGAATAAAGTCTAAAGAGTCCAAGAAACAGATACCAAGTAGAATATCCCACTCTTTTTCAATAACCTAGCATTAGGGTAATACAAGCCATGGTGGAAAACCCTTGTCAGCAGGGAACAGGGGAAAGGGCAGGACAAAAGAGATGGAGAGTGAAGAGGTGGAGTGAAGGATACTAAACATTGGCCACTTTTAAACAACTGGCAGGTTAAGATAGCTGAATGGTGTTTTTTTCAAATACCCTTTGGAAACTTGAAAGTAGAATAACGTAATCAGTTTTATCATCATGGTATATGCATGCATTTAAATTTCTGGCATTAATATTTTTCAACAATGAGTCATCTGTCTCAAAAAGTGGCTATAGAGGATATATCGGATAACGTTTTGTGTTGCTGTACAATTCACCAGCCTGCTAAATTAAAGCATCGGCAGAAGATTTTGAATTAATACTGTCAAAAGTCTAATAAATTTTAATGATAAGAATCAAAGCACTTTAATATGCCAACATTAATCTTTAAACACATTTTTATGTCTGTTTTTTTCAAGTTAATGTACGAATTACTTTAATCACAAGCTAAAGGAAGTTTTGTTTACCACTGCCATCCTAATAATAGTTTGCTTTATAATGCAGAGTATGTCAGTGCTAGTTTTCTGAAACTGTCTGCACATCAGGAAGGTACAATTCCGCTAACCTTCTGGAAGCGGTGTTGCTATTTGGGAGTCATTTGTGTGATTATTTTGTAGCACATGACTCTTGATTTACATTCCGTAATTCCTTGCCATATGTTGAGGGCTATTTAATAATTACAGCAGTTAACTCTGTGAAAGCAGCGTAAATTAATTTCCCTCTTACCTGGGATTATGGTGCACATCAGAGGACATGAAACATTTTAGAAAAGTTGTGTAGCTGCAGTCAGAGATTGGATTTAGTTGCATCTGACAAAATTACATTTTTTCTTTTGTCTGTACTTACATTTTTGGTCCCGCACATGCATTTTTTTGGTTGAATCAGTAGAGATCATGCATCCTAATCTGCAGTTGGTTTGAGGAAAATATGGATTCCCCATGTTCCATCTGCTTAATCTGTGTTTTTTTATAAACTGTAAATTAGCCTGTAGTTTTGTAGTGTTATGACTAGTAGAGTTGATTGCAGTCCAAATTCAGTACTATGGACCACTGACCTTCCCTATGTTCTGACACGTACAGTTCAAGAAGAATCAGTTTAAAACTGTCGTACGCTGTAAAACGTACATGTCCATTATATGTATGTCATGTCTTTTCTCACAGCAGGGACACTGAAAATCTATCAGAGAACTCAGAGTACTTTGCAAAAGGGGGACTTTTATATCTGAGTAAGTACAAAAGGTACATCAGGGTGAAGTAACCGTGAGGTATGATTTGGCATTGGTAATGGAACAGATCCTTTTCTCCAAGTCCAGTACAGTGCTCTGTTTCACAGGTCACATAATTTCTAACATATTTGATTTGAGTGGAGAGGTTTATACAGAAGATATATTCTACCTGTAAAGATGGATAAGCTGGTTTTTGAAACTCCCAGTTGTTTATTTTTCTTGAAGTTTTTATAGCTTATGTTTGTGATCTTTCATGTGAATGTAGTTTCCTGAATTTACCTGTCTGCGTTTAATGCCAACTTCTGTTTTAATTTCAAAAAATTGCATCCTCTTAATCCTTTAAATACCTGAATGGCAGAAAAGCAATGTATCTTCTGACTGAAAGATTGTCCTTTCATTAGTTGTTCTTCTCTTTGTTGGTCTCCGTTGCTTGGTGCTGGTTCTCTCATCCAAGAGAGGTAATTGTCTTCCAGCACATTCCTTGCTTTTTCTTTCTTGTATCCATTCTCAATTGTCCTAAAATAATAGGTTCTTCAGACCACTTTTGTCAGGAGATTGGGATTTATTGGAGCCATCCTTTTCCATTCCCTCAAGTGTGTAGGCCTTGCAGCACACCACTAGAGAGCAGAAAGGGAATGGAGGGGGAAGGAGAGTCTGCAGTTATCTCTAAAAATTTAGAGGTGGACTGAAGGGACAGTTCCTGCCCTGAATATACCAGCCTCACATTCTAGGTATTTCCTTCTGAGTGACAATCTAAAGGCTGCTGTAGATGCGGTTTTATTCTCATTATTTGAGGTAATTTATGTTTTTCAGAATTTATAGGCTCACTGAATGAGGAAGGAAGTCCCTCTGGATGAAAAGAGGCTGAGGACCAGTTGCAGTATGGAGTATATATATGAGGAAAAACAGGATTTTGAGTCTGAGATTCAGTGCTGTGTCGATAAAACCCCTCTGCCATCCTGAGAGCATACCATGGCATTTCATGGACTGTCCTTATCAGTGTCTGTAGTGTTAATTGAGTACTAAACAGTGAACTTATTTCTACTAGATCTTTAAATGTGAACTTGGTACTGCATTGCCTCATGCAGTTGCTGAACAAAAGGGAAGATATTTCCTCATGGAAAACTAGCTAAATAAATAAAGATGAGAAGGGAGAAATATAAATGCCTGTCGTTTGAGATAAGGGAATGGTCACATCCTTAATAATCCCTTTCCATCTGCTAGGTGCTAAAAGCTGTCAGAGAATTCTTTATTTTTGTACAAGCATTTTGTCTTTAGTTGACCATAAGAAAAATGAACAGATAATCTTGTTCGCTACTGCATGATATGCTATTTATAAAACAACCAATTGTTTTAAAATAATATTCTGCAGTAGATGTCTGCATTTTCATGAAGCCATAGTATCTGCTTAGAAGAATATGCACTATAAGAAACCGGATTCTAATTAAACTCTTATTAGGCATTGTTTCAAAGAAAAAAAAATACTGTTATGTATTTTGTGCCTACAAAGACTCCCAGCCTTGTTAATTTAATATTAAAAAGCAGATTCTTGTCACAAATACATAGCCTTTCCACATGTAGAAGTCTTGATGGGTTCTGAAAGTCCCATGGACAGCCAGAGGGGAATTGTCTTGTCACAGGCACCACAAAAGACAAATTTGAGGCTGCTTAATCCAAGCTTTGGGAGTATCCTGGGAGTATGTTTTAGAGGACATTCTGGGAAACACTGCTATCTGTAAAGTAGCTTGGAGACATTCAAGTGACTCAGCTGTGGGACTTGTGAGTGCTACAGTACACTTCTTGTAGGCACATTACACAGCCTTAATCGAAGACTTTTTTTTTATCATTAACTATATGACACAAGAGTAGCTGACAACTCATTTAAAATGGGATTTTAGAAAAGATTGCCCCATTACTATCCTTGTTATTATTTTTGGCTCTTTTGGGGGCTACTTGTTCCTTTTCAGTATTAATATGATTCTCTGTTGGGTTAAGGCATGAACTCATTGTTTACCAGGCCTCCTGTTTAGCAAGAAGTTTATTATCTGTGACCATCCCACGGGTTGTCCTGCCAAACAAAAAAAGATTAAGAATAAAAAAAGAGCAGCTTGGCAGCCAGTCTGATTTCTGCTGTGCCTCAGACCCGTACCTCTCATCCTCAGCAACCATGGGGATCAGGGAAGTGTAAAGAAAAAGTGTGCCTACTTGTTCTTCTGCACCCTGGGTACTTAGGGTGTTAACAAACACGCAACCTCCAGCCGATTTTAGTAATCCATGCTAGCTTTTTTGAGAATATTACAGTAGTCGGGATAAACATTAATTTCCTGTACTTCATAGTTACTTCACCTGTCTTAAAATAGGAACTGCTGGTTGATAGAAGGATTAGAGTGCTGTCTAGTTTTTCTGACAGTGTGTCACAATCTTCTGAAATGCTATTACAAAATTTCATACAGCATTAGCTATTAAAAATATATTTGAGTCTCCTGCTGCAAAAAATGCATTGAAAGTGCCCGCTAATACACAGCTCTATTAAATAAAGGCACTACCTTTTTCTGCCGTTGGTTCCTGTCATGCTTGAATGCAAAGTACAAGGCTAGCAAAAGATAAAAGAACTGTAGCTCCATTTTTAATGACTGTATAATCCAAGACTTTAATAACCAGGCACTCACTATACACAGAGAGCAAAATTAGTCTATCTGAAAGGACCATCATTTTCAATGTTTTTTTAAGTCTGTTGATCTCTAGAGGTGCTCCTTCAGCCTTTGGGACTTGGGAATGTGCGAATGTCATACTTTGCTCTGATAGCAGCAAGCCTTGAGAACATGCCAGCCTCTGGTGACAATGAGCATTTGCCACAGAACAAGCAAGACTGCTCTTCCCAGAGCTTCATCCTGGTTTCTGTCAGCTCCAGTGTGCCACCTCTTTTTGCCATGGCTGACCGCAGAGACAGTTGATTATTCTCCAAAGGCTTCCTCCGAAGTTAGCCAGCACCAGGAGAAGCCTTTTTCACTGACTTCAGTGAGTTCTGGCATGCTACCCAAATCTTCATTAAATAATCAACAAGGGAAATAAGCACTGTGGCAGTGTCTGTTTTGGCTGAGAGAAAGTAGTGTGTAGCCAAAGGGTGAAATCCTCTATGATGTACTGTGTAGGTATTATCACAGTTCCTTGGTCATGCCAGTGTGAGTTCTGCAGCCATTTCACACATCCTTGATGCCGAAGGACTTCAACCTCTGGTGTTATTTCTTCCCAGAAATTGTGAGAATTTGGGGTTTTTTAATGTTTGGAATGTGGGAAGGTACTGAAGTAGAGCCGCCTCACATAACTTGTACTTTAACTGACAAGTTGACCTGTTTACCAGCATAAACCAAAGGGGCTCCTGAAATCTAACCTGGAGAAAGTCTAGACTGAGTGATCTTGGCCAGAAAAACACTGGAGCCTTTGTAAGAGGAGGTAAACAAGCAAATAAGCTAGCAACTAAAATCAAGTGAGTTAGGAGCCACTGTGCAACAGGCATATCTTAAGAAGCCCAGACTCGGCCACTTCATGACTGTAGAGAGAAACTTGAAGCTGATGCTTTTTAAAAATGATACTGCTGTTATGGGGAGATGTGTTTTGGAGTACAGGAGGGGCTGGCAGAGTGAGTGTATCAAATGGGATGATTTATACATGCTGTGACTTGGAATACAGCACAGAGGCTAAATCTGAAATTAGTCTAGGAGGGTAATACAGCAGAATTTGCCAGGGTGTTCCAGGACCCTAGGTGCCCATGTAATAAAATTTAAATATTTAAAAATAAAAAAGAGGGATAAAGACTTATGAATATAAGCTTCTAAAATCTGAAATAATTTTGCAAATTTTTCTGTCTTACCTGCATGTTATAGTTTCCTTTCTAATAGCACGAACTTCTAAGCAGATTAGATGGAAATATGGTTGCATGGCAATAATAACTTTGCCATCCCTATTTGTCTGGTGACGGTGATTCAGGTCAGTACAAATAATTACTGCTCCACTTTATCAAAGTATGCTCCCTTCCATTTCCAGACTTAAGTGCTCTTGTTCTCTCCGTCTTCCTCTGTCTCATTCTTTAGACAGTGTTGGGGCAGTCTGGTTCATTTTAGCTTTATCATGCTCATCCAGTTGATCTGAACAATGCAGTAGTCCCATTTGTGACTCAGCCTAGTTATTATATACAGTCGCTTTGCATCCTGATGGAAGCTGTAGTGTCTAAAGGGATAAGGTTTAGTGCTGATGTTTTATTTTTCATTTGAATGCCATGTAGTTTTGGTCTGCTGCCAAATGTGTTGTGTGTTAGCTAAGTTCATTTTACTTGAACCTTTTAAGTAACCGGTCTCAGTAAGATCACATTTCTTCCAGCCAAACTCAACTATGTTTTCACTTCCATGCTTCTATTGAACATTTTGTGCAACTCCAACTAAAAATGACTCACATTTGTTGTTTATTTTAGAACCGAATGCCTTTTAATTATTTTTCCATTTTTCTTGGTGTGTGAGGATGTAATGAAAAAGGAACAAATTGAGATTTGGTGGTTTTGATGGTAGCCTAGCTTTATGGGAACAGATTTCATATTACCCATGTGTTTAGATTGCCCTTCTCAATGATTTCATTCACTCCTTGTTCCTGTTTTCAAGATTTTTTTTCTCCCTTTGTTAATTTTACCATAGTCAAGACTACTGTTTATAATTACTCAGTTGTCTCAAATGTTTATACAACCAAAGCATCCATGTGGTATGAATATCTTTGCAATGAACCTGTAAATTGGCGGAATACTCTATTTAAAAGATAGCAGAAAAAATCTAGAAAGATGTCTAGATAGTTAATTGTTGTCTTAATCGCTTGGCAGTTGCTACTTCTGAGATTGGCTTGAGGTGCCAAAAGTCAGTGACGTCCAACAGCAATGAATGAGAGTATTTAAATGTCTTCTTTTCCCCATGCAAAGAACCAATTAAGTTATGCACTTCAGGGTTGCTTCAGACTCTCTCATGTTTAAGTACTGTCAGGATTCAAGCTAGACACCGGTTGATTGATTGTCCCGATGTGATATGGACTGTACCAGTCAGTACAGTAGCCTTCTTATCAGGGATGGAGTATGTTCTAGCTTAAATTTCTTAATTTGGAAAACTACCTGACTTGGACAAGGGATCTGAATCCATATCTCCCACTTTCCAACACTGTTAACTACACACAGAGGTTTTGATCATTCTAGGATAGTGGTTTCTTCCACTGGAGATGTTTTACTTTGTATAAAATATCTACATATGTGTCAGAACATGGACTGAGACCTATGTTTTATACCACTGGACCGTAGAGCCATTTACCGTCTTTGGCCAATCAGACTCATACAGGCTGAGGGCTTTGGTTTTGCAGTGCCTGTTTCTCCTGGACCCCTCGTATATTGGAACTGATTGCTTCAAAGAGCCATGGAACATGGGGAAAGCTAGGCATGTTGACACACCTCAGAAATGGTGTGGGGATAGCCTGCAAAAGTGGTTCATAAAGCCAATAAACTGAGTATGGATCTGTGAAGCTAACTTATCAAGAAATGCTGAAGAGAGGCATGCAGCTTTTTGTATCAACACAGATGAAACATCCAAATTTGGGTGGGAAAACATTACTGGTCTCCATCTGTTAACAGTGATGTGCCCACTCTAGGATTCATGTCGTTCCTCCTTTCCTGAAAAGAGCCCTGAGAGTAGCTGGTGGCCTGGGATAATGACTTGTATATAAGAGAGAGAGAGCACCTCATATCAAGTGTATGCTCTGATTTAAAGCAGAGACATGAACTCTAGTTACCGTGTGTCAGGGTCTGTCTTGACCACAAAGGAGAATTTTCTAAGATAGGGCATGCTTCCTCAGTCTTTGGAAGGAATTGTTCTGCTTTGTGTAAATAATTAGATATTGAGCAGGAACTTCAATTTCTGTCTGCTACATCCCAGGAGCACTGCTAGGCTGCGGAATCAGTCTCTTGCTTGTTTTCTTGCTTTCTCTCTCAAAGTTTTTCTGTCCCAGTAAATCTGTAATTATTTATAGTTTGAGGAACTCATTGGGACTTGGTTGAGAGCCAGTTCTTTAAGCTGCTTGGCAGCATCAGGATATTTTTGTCTTAAGGTGGAAACATAAGCACCCAGGGAATTTTAGGTACTGACCGCGTTAGACAGGAATTTGGGACTAAAGGGGATTCAGACGAATATAAGTGCAAAATTTGGTCATTATGATCTGGACCACAGAGACATGCAGATTAACTTCTATTGATTTAAATGGAAACTTGGAGCTTAAATAGCTTTGCGGAGCTTGTCCAATATAATTAATGAGTTAGCTGGGCATGAAAATCAGTCTTTAGCCCTATACTTGAGTGTCTTTCTCAAACTTGTGGAGGAAGCCTATAATAAAGTTAAAACTGCACCTGAAGTGTTGCTTATATCCAAGGCTCTTGGACACTTTGGAAATGTGTTTAATTTTGTAACCTGAAGTAATAAGGTTTGCAAATTAAAGGTCTCTTGGTCGAGAGAGAGAAGACAAAGTAATGAAGATGTCTGTGTATGTGATCTGCGCTCTTTTCGTCTTTCTGAGTGAGAGTTAAACCCCAAATATGTCATGTGCATGTGAAAATTATATATCACTGAGCACAGAGAAAGCTTTTTAATTTTCAGTTTGCTAGCTGGAAGCACTGCTCTTACAGTTTGCAACAGTGTCTTTTACATACAGGAGAAATATGAGTAATTAAAAGTCTGTGGAGATCTATCACATTGAGTTGCAGATATGCCTGCATTTCATTCTGTGCACATTTTGTGGGTAGCCTATGCCTGAAGAAGATGTTTGTTTGGCTAAAAACATATCTGAAAATGTTTTCACAAGTCTTATCTTTTGCTACAGAGGAAAAGAATGTTGACAGTTAAGCTAAACATTTTTTTCCAGGTTATTGTGTCTTTTTTTAGTGGTCAAAATATCTCTCTCACCTCTAAAGATGCACTAACTTTTAACTGAAGTTCTGTGTTACAGTAAATTTTCCCTCAAGTTTATATTTTCCTGCTATTTTTGACCTGCTTTATTCAATTTCAAAATAATAAATACAACCTTTCTGAAACAAAGATTCCAATTCAAGAATGGGCTTATACACAGGACCAGGTATTCAGTTATTCTAAATGACATAATGGTATTTTTTTCAAGAGTATGGTACTGCTTTACAGGGTTACTCAACATCATGAGTTCTGGGTAGGCCTTTGGAGCTGTTTATTTAGGATATGATATGTCTTTTAATAGATTTAAGCTCTTCAGAGGGAAATCATTTAGGGTCTGTTAGCCTACTGGCTTTCAATTCCTGCATCTTTCTCCAGAATATATTCTTGTTTTTGTCAACACCATGAGAAATCAAGTACAGCACCTGATTCAGGTCTCATTTACACCAAATTGAATCAAAAGAACAACTGTTAACAGTAACACTTACAGGTATTACTAGGTCTTACTGATAAGCCTACTCTAAGTATGCTTCCTTAAAGATGGAGATTTGCAAAACAATTTTACTTATGGCTCGTATTAAGAAATTGTCTTGTTGATAGATCAAGGATAGAGTGAGTCTATTGGAAGTGAAGCATTGCTGTCAAGGAGGGAAGTGAATTAGTTTCTTCTCACAGTTGGCTTTAATTTACAAATTGGAAGTGTATTTATGTAGGCACATGTGGCTTTGAAACAGTTGTAATTTAACAGTGGATAATGAATGAAGATGTTGAGGAGTTAAGACAGATAAAAACTGTCACATAAAGCACCAAAACCAAATATAAAAAAGAATTGTCTGAATAGTATTTTGAAATATCTGCATTACTATGGATTTTGCTGCTCTTACTGCTCCATGTCTCATGACCTCCTCTGACCCCCATTCTCTACTAGCCAGAGAGTGTCTTGAGCTGTCAACAGACACACTAAGGAGCTTGTCAGATAAGGGCAGCATGTTGAGTTGGAACAGCGTTTGATGGATTAAGACCCTGGCTGTTTCACCTGTGCAAATCCTGACTTGTATTATGAATGACAATTTCAAAGCCTTTGGGCAACATTGCCAAGAATGCCCTTGGAGACCATATTACAATGTCAGAACAATGTCAATTCCAGTTAAATAATTTTTTATAGCAAAATAATTAAAGTAACATCAAGGTTTTGACAGAGTTTCCACAAAAACTCAGAAATCCTCAGTTAAGGCTCCCACAACACTGCAGCTTGACCTCCTTTTTTATTTTTTATTGACATAATTACAGAGCAGTTTTTTGTTGGTTTTTTTTTTTTTTTTTTTTTCAGGCAGTAGCAGCCCTTCAATTACAGCCTTACAGCCTTGCAATGTTCTCCTGGGTACTATTTACATTTAAAATAATGTTTGTAAGAAATTGTTTCATGCTATGCGTTAGAACTGCGTATGTGTATATTAAAAGCTCTGTTCCACCAACTATACTTACTTTAGCTACCTGAACCCTGAATTTACAATTTTATTGACTGAAAATTCAAATTAAATAATGATAATAATAAAGAAAAGTCCAACCCAATCTAGTAGCCTGTTTTCTTGTGATGATAACCCTAACACATTAATGGATAATATCGCCAGCTTCATGCAAACGAACATCTGGAACCTTGCTGATGGTCCACTCTGAAAACTTCACAATGATCAGACTCCTTTCTTCTCTTCTTTAAAATGTACCTGGAAGGAGTCATGCATGTTTTGTCCCTGCTCTCTGCACAGAAAGGAGTATAGATTATTTTGGTGAGAGGAGACAAGGAATGGGCAAAACATTGATCATTCTCAAATTTGTGAAATATTCAGAAAATTTGTTTCAAGAAAGATAATCCTGACTCAGAGTTCTTGAGGAAAGGAAGATCTCTTAGGTGTGCCCAGGCCTTCATGTCTAGCTACTACACGTTGCTGGGACCTTGTATCACCCTTCAGAGATACAGACAGCTGACAAGAGACATCTGAAAGCAGAGATGTTTTGAAAACTGCCTGGCAGGCGGCAGTCCAAAGGAACTCATTCAAAATTGAATTGCCTCTGTGGAAATTTCCAATTTTAACAAATTGGTAAATGCTGATGAGGAACCTTTTCATCCGACTTTTCTGACCATCTCCATTGCTAACCTGTGATCAATTTAGACTTCAGCCACTGCAAGTTCTCTGCCAAGCAGCCTGCTTCAGCTGAGCCAGCTCTTCTACCGAGGAACAAGTTAGCAGGACTTCAGACCATCAGAAAGGGTATCCCAGCAGCAGGAGACTTGGCATAATGGAATAGACAAAGGCACTGATACCAACTCTAACTAAGCTCTGAACTCTTCTTCTAACTTTTGACGAGTCAATGATGTTGACATTTTCCAGTATGGATACTTAATGTTGGACATCTGAAGCCAGATTGGTGAGCACCTGTACTTCACATTGCTTACACTTCATTTAATCCTTCTGCCTCAGCTTCTCAAGTACGGAAAAATGAAGATAATAACATTATTATCTTCAGAGAGAGGTGCTTATAATTATTTTTCGTAAAATCTTAACTGTAATTAAAGCACACAGTAAACCTTCCAGCTAAGGACAGATAAGGATCTATAAATCTTCTGCAATTTGATGTGTTTATTGCTTTTTCTTACCTTTTGATATTTTTTTTTTTCAGTATTGATACCATGACAGTTCAAGTAAGGAGAGGGAATCAGAAGAAACCAGTTCTTGAGAGTCATGTGAAACACCAGCTTTATAGTTAATGCTTTTACTACTGCCATAGAATGTGTTTTTCTTCCTCTCTTTATTCTTAAGTTTCTTGACTCTTTTCTTTGTCAAATTACCTTTGGCTTCCACCTTCTGAGAGATTAGCCTATGCTAAGCCAGATAAGGCTTCTCTTTTAACATTTATGACCGAGACAAGTTAGAGGTGATGTTATAAAAGCATTTGCTGAATTTCAGAGCAATTAATGTGATGATGGCATCTGCATGTCATATTCTTTGCCTGAGATTTTTTTTTCTCCTAAAAGAAACAGCAGAAATAGAAACTATATCTTTACCCTTTCCTGTTCCTGTTTCTTTGTTTAACCTTCAAAGGCAGTGTTTCAGAATAACTCAAGAGCCCACAAATATATATGAGTCAGCCATCCTTCTTCCCAACAGAGGGTTCTTCTTTAAAAACTAGACTTTTTCAAAAACACTAGGTCTCCATTGATTCAAGCGCTTTTGAAAATCAGGCCTTTTAGTTATGTGTTCACATGGCAATTGAGGAAAGATATTTTATAATTCTAGTGGAAAAAACTTGTCCTTATTTTTTCTCGAAAAAAATAGGCTCTCAATTTGTACACAAGCACATGTTGCACTGAACATTTTTTAGCTGAGTACATTTCTCTGGCTCTCCCACCAGCGCTGGTGATCCAGAACACTTTGAATCTCCAGTGGGCTTGTGCTGTTCTCGACAGAATGTGAGTTATAAAAAGCCTGTAACTGTGGTGCCTGCTGGATGAATTCTGATTAGAGAGTCCATCTGAAACTGTGCTTTGTGCCTATGAATTGTTTTTGGTAAGTTACTAGCAAGACAAAGTGGTATGTTTTAATACAGACTTTATTTGACGAGCGTGTATTCTTTCAAAGCGATAACTACAATATTTATTGTAGAAAAGGATGATTCATTTTTTAGCTTTTCTAGACACTGATTTTGAAACCCCAAGTTCAATTTGTAATTCAGAGGAATGTTTACTGAAACACTGTGTAAAGTAACAAAGGAGAAGCAGACACAAGACCCAGGCTGCTAAGACTAACAGCTGGTAAAACAGGAATAAGTCAACATTTATTACATTTCAACTTCTTTTGTCTCTAAGGACCAATTTCCTTGTATAGAGGGTATGAAAAGAAATTTATAAAAAATGCATAATTTTGAGAGAAAACAGGAAGCAGAAATAAAAATCTGCCAGCACCTCTTTTGTGTAGTTTCTTCTTTCTATTTTTCCCGTCTTCCTTTGTTCTGTTTTCTCATCCTTCCTTTTCCCTCAGTCTTCTCATCTCTTGTAACTTCTCAGCCTCCCTCATCCCTTTCTTATCTGGTTTCGAGACATTTTACCTCTTTCCTTCACTCTCTGTGGCAGCGCGGCTCTCCTGAGGAGAAGCAGCCTGGTGGAGTGCCTGCCGTCAGGGTGAACCCTCACTTCGGGGGAGAGCAACCAGTTGTGTTGAAATTCACTGCTGTCACCATTGCCTGGAGCTATGCTGGTCTTAGGCAGTTTTGGTAAATAAAGAAATAAAGATGCATGATTAATTTGCATCAGTTCCCATTCCTGAGGCTATCAGGGATGAATTTGCCTCAGGACTTTTTATATACGTTGAAGTGCTTATCTAAATTATGGAAACCTGAAATGAAGCTCTTGCAGCTGAGGGTCTGGGGATAGCAAGCTTCATCTTCCCATCCATCCCCCGCTTCCATCTCCAAGGCTTGTTCCTTCACTCCAGGGATCTGAAGTGAATAATACACACCAACAAGGGGAATCTACAGACTGTTGTAATAGCATTCAACGCTATGTTGCGTTTGTTTGTTCTCAGCTCTGTCTTCTCTACTCGTTTCTGGTGGGAGGGTGTGTCCAGAAGTATGTAGAAATAATATGGTAGAATATGGGACTTTTTTTTTTTAAACTAAAACATAACATGCAAGGCAAGCCTGAAGATTCCATGTCCTGTAGTTTACTATATGCAAAGCCTATAGACAGTCCCATGTGACAAATAATATGCCAGATGCAAACAACTGATAGCAACAGGGTGAGGTTACAAGATGGCCCTGCTTCCAGCCATGTTGGGGGTATGTGCCTCTGCAGGTTAAAGCCAAGTGACTTTGTGGCCTATAGTAGGGTTCCTTCAGATTATACCAGTATAAATGAAATTAAGCTTTGTTCGCTGCTCTCAGAATACTTGACTGTCAGTCATATTTTTGTAACACCAGTGTTTTTCATGGAATTGTAATTAAGATCTTGTGTTGTCATTACAGCACAGGCCAAATTTCACAGTTAGTCCCGGCAGCACTGTTTAACCCCCTGAAGAGTAGCTCTCTTGTCACTTTTCCATTTCATCTCAGCCTGTGCCAGGTAACCATTTGGAGAGAATAATCTTTTTTTTTTTTTTTTTCTGGAGAGTCTCCCACAGGCGGCATGCAGTGACCAGGCTTCTGAACTGTACCTGTGGTTTCTGTACAGTCTTTCAGCCAGACCCACACTTTATCCTTGTTGAATATTAAGAACAGTGCAGACTCAGCACCTCATGTTATCCGCTGACTTAAAATTAGTTTGTAAGATGTTTGGAGTAGAAATCAACTCAGGTTGTTTATGGATACTGCATATGGGATTACAGAAGTCTCTATCACATGAATAAACATCTCTCAGGCTGTGCAGGGAAACTGCACTTTTGAACTTTCAGCGTGACACATAGTAAGATTCAAACTTTATTTATTTGCTGACAAAGCAGAGACGATCCTGGAAAGAAGATTCTTTTGGGTAGGAAAGGCTTTGCAGAATCCCATATTCTAATAAGGACACGTCTAGTGTTCGGCCGGAGAAGAAAATTCACGTTTTCTTAAAGATGGGAACGCAGGAATGTGCCTCCCCCCCCCGTGCTCCAGAATTTTTCTGAAAGCAATGTGTCACCCCATCTCTGCTTTGGGTGCAGCTATGTCCCTTTGAAAATGCACTGCTCCCCGTGCTCGTGGCACAGCCTTGCCTTTGCATGGTGGCTGGTGGAGCATCTCCCATCACGGGTGAGCACTGCTGAATTCTCCCAGTAGAGAGCAGTGATTATACTGTTGGCCTCAAATACAATTAAAAGTGAAATCTGCCTATGCAACATATTTGTCAAAAGGTAGATTTTATGAATATAGAAACTATTATCTATCCATATTAAATGATGATTAAATATGGGAATCGTAATATAATAGCAGGATCACTCTTATAATGGGCAGCTGTATTATTTTTAGGAATAGGAGATTCTGGGGTGAGTCAAATTGCAGGTAGTTGTATTCAAATATTTCTTTTTCATCCAGTAACTGGCTTTAAGGCAGAGAATTCCTCGTGTTGACTATCTTGAATGCAGACGGTAGTTGGCAACTGCTGTAAGAAATTTCCTGCAAGTGTGTGCTATCCCTCTTAGTGAATATCGTTCCATTTTGAGCCTAATTGAAAACTGAAGACAGAAAACTCAGCAATTATTTTTCCCCACAGTACAATATTTAATATTCTGATTTCATGGCTGTCTGGCTACAATGATTAGGAAGAACATTTTCTTATAATATTTACAGTACCACAACAATGTATCAGGAGCATTGTCTATCAAGGGAAGGAACTATTATGTTAAAATACGTTCCACTTAAAACCATACCCAATTAAAAAGTAGGATGCTGTTGCTTGTTACATTTGGTTTAGTCGATAATTGCTTTGTAAGCTTTTTCTTGTCTTTGGCTTTGAAAAAGCTATTCAGGATGAAGAAAGCCTTGAACTAGAAAGGCTTTATAATAGGAAAGATCTGCAACAACAGAGATCCCACCTCTGCAACAAAGGCAATTTCTGTTTAGAACCCTACTACCATGTTAAGTCCAACACTGTGTGGTTATTTTTGCTGGTGGAGAGATGGGAAATATGTATGTAGTTGCTGATGGTTGTATAGTCTTTTAACTGAAACAACTCTCATCCCATAACCTCGGTGTTAAGTGGGGTAGAAACCCTCAGTATTTACAACAGAATACTGGTTAGGAAAAGTAATTAAGGACAGGAACTTGTTCAAAATGTCCCATAATTTTGCACAGAGATTTGAAAGAAGTCCTATAAATTTAAAATGTTTGTTTGTTTTTTCTTTTTAAATCAGATAGCATTACTGAAGTCTTCACTAACATCTACGTGACCAGTTTTGGACCTGTTTCAGATACTGATATGGTGAGTTTCTGAATCTTTTGCATATATAATAAATGGTGTAAGATATATGCTATTAACTTCCTTTAAACTTGTATTCTGCTTTTTCTTATTGTGCACAAATTAGGAATAATTCCACTGAAGTCAGGAAGTGCCAAATCCCAGTAGTTCTAGAGAAGGAAATTGATTTATAGGCCTTGCATGATAAGTACAATTGTATTAGCTGTTTAGTTTGGACCAGTGAATATTCTGACTGTCCTTTAGTTCATATTCTGGGGCAGTCTTGAGATGGGTGAACTGGATTTCTCTTGGATGAAACCAAGTGGAAGGTGCGTTCTAGGAGCACACGTAATGTTGGCGAAGGTCTGAGGGACCTGACTGGTATCAGTCTAAACTAAACTTCTTGAAAGGTGTAGCTTGGAAGTTGGGTCGTCAGCACGATTATGATGTTCTACAGATCTGTCCTCCATAATTTGCACTATTTAGTAACAATTTAAAGGGAGTCAGTGATATTAAGAAGAACCTTTCATGAAAACAGCAATGGAAGACACTCTAAGGCAAGGGGTCCTTTGTCGGCTTACTGCACATCATACACAGATTAGGGAGAATGTGTCGCACCAGGGAGAAAGATCTTCATGAGTATGACATCTCTAAAAGGAAAGAAGGGAAGGACAATCTGAAAGTTACTTTAGCCGCCCTTGCCATATGAAATACTGCCTATGTGTATCTATAGGTATTAAAAAATGAATATTTTTAAAAACAGGCATTACTTACTTTTTCTATGAAAACTTTCAGGTTATTTATTATACAAAACATGAAACATCTTGATGTTACAAGCTAGGTTGCAATGAAGCTAAGCATTTCATGGTATACCATACATTTTAAAAGTTATTTGCTCACTGATTAACAGGTAGTCATAGCTTTGGAGAATATATTTTGGGATTTTGTGTTTGGTTTTTGTGCGTGGTAGTTTTGGTTTTCAAGCTTTGTTTCAGTTGTGATGAATACATTACTGAGGCTTCACATGAAAAGTCATTTCGTGGGAAAAATAGACACTTATATTCTTTTTGTCACTGTATATGTTACAGATTCTCTTGGATTTTTTTTTTCGTAATGATGTTAAGTTTCTGAAATGATTCCTATTTTATTACTAATTGTAAAAAGCAAGTGTCCACAGCTCTATACAAAGGTGATATGACCATCTTGACCTTGTTAGTCTAGTATCTCATGACTTCATAGTGAGATATTAACCCAATTTTAAAGATGTGGCAGTGAGGCACAAGGAGACTTACCCAAAGCTGTGCAAGTCATCTGTGCTTAAATGGGAATTTAATGAAAAGCTCCCTGAGCCTAATCCCTAGCTCCTGAAACACTTTTGATGTCAGTGTGTAGCTGTGTGGAGAACTCTGTGCATCCATTTGGACAGACAGATATGATGGCACAAGAAGGGGTTAAGTTATTTTATGCTACAGCTCTAACCGCTTTGTGCAGAGATATTAATCAAAACAAAGTCCAGTGCATCAGAACGGCCCCAGTACCGTAATGGGTAGGACTGTTTGCAGATTAGTAGATAGGTAAGTAACAGCAGTTTAATACTCACTACTACAAGTTTCAGGGTTAATTTAGCTTGTTCAGTTGATAATTATAAAATCATTTTGAAACGTACGAGCAGTCAATTAGAAAATTTCAACATGTGAGTTTTGAAATAATAGCTTCCAAACTATCACATATTCTGTCAAACATGAAGGTGACATTAGAGTTTTAACCATGAATACTCTTTCATTTAGGTACTGCATTACTGAATCGATAATGTAAACTGCTATAAAGAGGGCTTACTGATATTTCCTTCTGTAAATATTGAAAGCTCTGAAATACTCTAATTTTATAAGTTTCTTCCTTAAAAGGCTTCATGGGAAGAATAAGTATGACTCTTGCTCATGTTTTCCTAAATCTCTAGAGTATCCCAAACTGAATCTCAGATTTTCTCAGGAAGATTGGGTCCCAGCCCTTGAGGTCCTTTCCTTTCACAGTGTGAGTGGTTAGGCCCTCCGTCATGTCAGGTGTTTAGGCTGGACATTGATGTTGCCCAAAACTCACATAGTCATTGCTGCAGTAGGATTTCTTCCCCTGGGATTTTTCGTAGCAACGAAACTCAGCAGATGAATGACCACACCTCTTTGCATTATCTATTTGCCAGTTTTTTGTGTTTTTTCCCCTTGGTTAGCATCATATGAAGCATAACAGTGTTTAGGAGAAAAGCCTGTTGAAAATAGGAAGGGGATTCACTGTCATGGGAGATAGTTAATATGTGTTTATAGCATGGAAGAGGGAGGTGGCACACTCAAAATGATGAGTGGACTGGAGCTAAGGACACAGGTGTTGCATACTAGTGTTGATTCACAAAGTTGATGAAATGCCATTCTGACCTTTGTTGTTGTTGAATTGATAGCAATTTGTGAGGTTCGGTTTCTGCTTTCCTCACTTAGTAGTTCCCATTAATGACAATAGAGTATCGTGTGCAATGTGTGACTCAGTATGATTGATGGAATGTAGGTTTTAATTCATATTCCCTGTATTTTTACAGTATCACAATTTTGCCAAAAAATAATTAAATCCAGGGGAATTTGATCTTTGACTGATTTTAGGCTTGCTGAAATTGTCATTGATAAATTTAGGAGTTAAAAGCTGAGGCTGAGATTTTTCTCCAAATGTGTTAAGAGTCAAAAACATTTGATCCTTGTTGTGGATTAAGATTTTGACTGAGTTAAAAAGATGCTACTCACTCTTCTGCCCAAAATAGTTAACCACCAAATCTGCTGACACTTGGCCAGAATTCTGTTGCAAACTGTGCTTCAAATGAACTGCTGTGACTAAAATACTGGCGTATCTATGTTAGCTTTGTCATAAAACTATATGTCATTGTACGTCAACCACAGTATTTAATGTCAAAGGAAATGCGAATATACAACAGGAATTTTCAACCTCGTTTTTCAAATTAATGAGAATCAAGGAAGGCAAACTAAACCAAGGGATTAAACAGATTTTACTTTCACTGTTCTGTCTGTTTGAGCTGTTATTTCTCTGAAATGTTTAAGTTCAGTATGATGATGTTATGCCTTATAGGCTTCCAACCAGATCAGTGATATAAATTTATTTTGACATTAGCCTGAGAGAAGAAAAGCTGCATTGTTTAGGAAAACAAACAAACCAAAAATTGAACAGGACAATTGAAAAACAAAACATATCTATATTTTCTAAAGAGTTATAAGGCTAAATTATGATTAATGAGGCTAATTAAAACATTTTTTAACCAAATTAAAATATTTAATATTTGAAATGTATGAGATGAAGGATAATTTTGGTTGGATTATGATTTGTAGGATAACAAAATGAAAACGATTTAATTGAAACATTAAAACTGGTTATTTATCTGTTTTTTCCAGTTTAATTATTTAAAGTCTGGTAGATTGACTTATCTTTATAACTATATGCTGCTAACTCTGATTTTAACACTGTGAGCAAGGTACTTTTACAGCTTTTTCTCAGACTTACTTTCTTTCCAGGCTCTCCTGATACTCTGGCTTCTAAAATTGCCCAGATGATAACCATAAGTGCTGATGTCCTTGATGGGGAAAAAAAAAAATAAATAAAGAAGAGAAACATATTTACTCCTCAAGCAATAGTTACTGTATGTAAGACAGAGCATATAGGCACTGAGAGCATTTATATGAGGTCTGCTGTAAAGAAAGCTGTGCCAAGATTTCACCAAATTTTGCCTCAGAACAGTTTTTCTAATTGTCACTGGGAACAGTCTTTCTTGCTTTCTGAAAGTTTTGTGTTTCAACTTTCAGCTTTACCTTTTCATTGTCTTTGGGGAGTCTTTGTTTTTCCCTATTTGTTTGTACACAACAATTTTTCCTAGTTTTTTGATGATAGACCTCTATTTTTTCACTCCAGGATCAAGAAACATGAATATTTCTCTGTAGAGAGGGTCATACCCATCTAGTTCATCACATCCATCTTGTCAGTTTTCAAATAATCTTTCAATAAGTGTTTCTAATTTTTCAAATATAACCAGAACAGAAATTTTCAATGAAGGCTGAAGGTCAAATCCATAAATGACCGAAAGGATTGTTACAGCAACTCTCACTGCAACTGAGGTTGGTTCTTTAGAGAGTGTGGCTGAAATTGGAACCGCATTTCCTTTTTTTTGTGTCTGTTTTTCAGATTTTCTCATTCCAATTTTTATTTCAGATTTTGGTTTTTTTCTATGAAACTTACTTTTTATCTGTTCCAAAGTCTAATTATTAGATATGGTTCCTTAAATGGAGAGAAGCTTTACAGAAATTGTATGATATGTAAGTCAGGACAGGATAAGGGAATGCACCAAGATGATTTTTTTCCACAAAGATTAAAAATAAACACTGCAGTTATTTTACTGTAGCTTTTATTTTAACTCAGTGACAGAAGACTAAATAGTAAAAGGCAAACAGAAATGATAAACGCACTTAGCTTTCTTGGGTGTTGGGGACCATCTAGGTTGTCTTTTTATCATTGATACATTTCTGAGAAGTCAATAAATTGGTGTATTCCTTCTATGGCTCAGGTCATTGCCTTTGCAAGTTGAATCCATAGGCTGAAATTTGGAGGAGGATATCTCACATGATCTCTTGCAGATTTTCTGTCCGTTTATTCTGTGGGGAAGGTTTGTTCCCCTCTTCAGCATCCTGCCAAGTGGATCGATATTGGAGATTGATTTGTCAGAGGCTGTGTCCAAGCCCTTCACTGACATTAGCTCTTGGTGCACCTCTTGTTTGGATTCCTGTCCCTGGCACAAAGCATCTGTTGTGTTTCACGGTTGCTCTTTCTCCATGTCTGGACAAAAAGGGGTAATGAGAAGTGTTTGTATTTTTAGTGACAGCAGTGTGGATAATATCCTGTAGTCTTTTTTCTAAGTAATCCCTATTCGTATCTTTGACATTCCTCTCTTATCCCAGCTCAGTGCTTAATTTAGACTTAGAGTTCATTCTACATTAGGTCTATGGAAAGAAAGAGAGAGAAAAGAATTCAGAGAAGGTCCTTTTCATAAATGGATATGAATAGGAAGACATTCTCTTCCCCAGACATTATCATTCAAACTGATTAAATACATTTTTTTCCAGATTTTTTTCAAATACTTCATGTATAGATTAAATGCTTAGAAAAAAAATGACTGAAGTCATCAGACGAAGCAGAAATAAAAGGCTCGAAATGAGTTCTTCAAATAGAGGAAAATGATGCTACAATTCCCTAGAAATATACCACATAGTCTTTATAGTATTAAAGGTCGAATGTATCTGGCAGACATTACTTATGTATTTAAAAATGAATACGTGTTCCTTTGAAATGCAGTGATGGGATAGTGTTTAAATTTTTAGCAGGGCTGTTAAGAATTTTGATAGAAAATAACCAGCAGTGCAGTTTCATACCACAATCCTCTTTCATAAGGGAGTTTATTCAAAATATTTTCAAGAATTCTATTCACTGGTGTATAATATCCACACCTCCCAAAGACCTGAAAGGAATTTCTGGCCGTCTGCTATTTCCTTCTGTGTTCTGTGTTTTGCACACATCAGAAGGTAAGTTTTGGAAAAGAACAAATGGACTCAGTTTATACACCTGTGCAGTGAGATTTAGTGTTAGATACACAGCTAGTGCAGTACTTTTAGAGAGCCTGAGCAGTTAGTGTTTGTGATTGGAGCGTAGAGAGGTTTTGAGGAAAAGGATTGCATCCTGAAATCTTTCTGTCCTGATATTGTATGACAATTTTTTATTTTTCAGAGAAGAGATACATAGAAAGTGAGATGGAGATGGTAGAAACATTGTTTGTCCGATCTGGTAGGTAAAGCCAAGCCATACGGTGGTGTACTTCAAGAGCTACGGGGTTTTGCAAGCTGTTGTAGTGCGTTAGCCCTTGTGCATGGCATTTGCACCATGCATAAATCTATCCTACAGAGCATGAAAGGACCAAGACAATAATCTAAGGATCTGATCCTCCCACTGTAAAGCTAATTTCGTCATTCACTCAAAAGCTAGATCCAAATGCTTATTGAGGAAATTTGTTAAATTAATTTGCAGAAGTTTCATCACAAACTTGCACTCATCAAACCTACAAATATCAGATTATAGCACGAATGCATATACTGGGCTGATTATTTTGATTTAAATAATTGCATTTTTTGGTAGTCTATTTAAAACTCCTTCTTGGTTTTCTTAGAAGTAGTTTTGATACTTAGCTACATACCAGTCATGTTAGTATTCAACAATACTAGTTGCACACTAATATTGTTAACGTTTTTTAGATAAACTGAAAGAATAATTACACATTGCCTTAAGGTATATATTGAGACTAAGAATGTGCTTTTTAAGAACTAAAATTAAGAGATTATGCTAATGTAACAATAAATATTGATATGAAGCCCCTGTATTAGCTAGGTGAGATTTAGGTCTATGAATCTTATGTGTTTCTCTCATCAGTGTATCAACCACGGTATTTCTGATTGTCTTTAAGGAATCAATAGAAGGATATGTGTACAATTTTGTCTTTCCTTATTTTTAGGTTTTTGTATTTGCATTTTTAAAGTTTTATATTTTACAGTATTTAAAATTTACTTTCATGCTTATATATGTGTGTCAGTTAATGGCTTTAACAGTGGTTAAGAAATAGCCAAATTTTCTTTAGAGAACTGACTGAGAAAAATCTTTACAAGTAGGGAATGAGGAACTCTGGCCTGAACTATTCACTAAACAAACTGCTGTATTGCAGGGGGTGATTAATAAAATGTTCACTCTGCTCCATGACAGTACTGCTTGCTAATGGACACTTAAAATTTTTGAAATGTTTGGAATACTTCCATCTTTGCTCCAGATGCAAAGGCTGCCAAAATCAGCCAACCATTATCTGAGAGGATGAGAGTACATTTTTTGTTGTTTGATCTTTTCCCATATAAATCTGGCCTTAGCAAAAAAGAGGACTGCCATGTAGCAAGGAGACATTGCATATACTCAGATCAATTAAAGCTTCTCCTAGAGATACCAATGTCTTCTTTTTTTTTACTGTGCATACTGTTATGCACAACAGCTGCATATTAAAAGAATGAAAATCCTTCACTATTTTATTCTTCTGACTGTTGAACTGGCAGAGGGTCAAGTGCTTCTTAACACTGTAATAAGAATCTCATTATCTGTACCGAAAATTTCATGTAAGCTGGTATAATGCATATTTGAAAGATTATGTTTAATTGGACTGCGTTAGAGTCCAGCTGTGAAAGCACCGTTTCAGACACGAATCAGTAGGAAGCATTGCTTATCTGGAAGTGATCACAGGAGTCCTTTGTAGTCCTGGAAGTATGCCCTTGTGATTTTGTAGAGATACTGCACTATATACTGGAGAATGGTTTGTTAATGTCCAGAGACAGCACGGGTTTTTTCGTATTGGACAATATCTGCAGATTGTATGAAAAGTATCAGGTATTAATTTCAATCTTTTTTTCTAGAGTACAGATTTGCATTTCTAACAGAATGTTAGTCTTGCTTGGAAAGTAAACGTTACACAGCATTTACCATGAAATGGTATATATATGGAATAAGAAATAGTTAAAAAATCTTTATGTAGTGTCTTTTGATAAATGGTGTCTTTTAATCACTTTGATTATATTCAAAATACTTTAATAGTTTCCTGGTTTTTCATTAGTTTTTTATGGTATTCATCATAGGGATATTCATGATCGTAAGTAGAATATATTTGGCTCACGATGTAACTTTGGGATCTTCAGATATATCACTGGGATGCAAAAGGCATGGATTGTATTTTGCTTTTCATAATAATTCTGTAAATGGACTAGGACAAGTTAATTTCATCTCTGTGCCCTGGCTTCCTTCATACAAAATTAATATTCCAATACTTCCTTTGAAAAATGCACTGAGGTCTATAGATAGCTAAGTTCTTATTTAAGAACTATGGTGAGATTTTATTGCTAATACATTAAATGGAAGGAGAAGGTGTTCATGAGCATTCACAGCAAACCTTGGGTTCTTCCCTGTTTCCATCTTCTAAACGGGTTGTCCTGCAAATAAAGATTTCCAGCATGGATTGGATGGTAGAATTACATGTGGATCATTCAGAGATTTATCAGTGGCACCTTTCAAGGCTGGAGCTCAGATTCTGTCTTGCTTATTCCAATTCCTAAGCACTTGCCATGCATCAAATGTGGTTTTTGAAATGTTGCTGTTTTGATTTAATGGCATTTCCTTTCTGCTTTTTTTCTATTTTATATGTCTTGCAATTCTTTTTATGTATGTTGGAAGACGGTGAAGAAGTGGTACCTTTGAAATGCTTTATTGATGCAAACATGACAAAACCTTATGATTTATATTCTAATAATTTATGTGCAGGGATATTTGTCACAGGAATCTGCAGGACATGTCACTCCTGTTGAATTTCAGTGGGATTGTAAAGTCTTGCTCCCTCAGGCTCTTCTTTCCACTTCTTTATAATAAAATCATAGAATCATACCATGATTTGGGTTGGAAGGGACCTTAAAGATCATCTTTTGGGGCAATTTTTTTCTTTAAATTAACTGATAATGCTTCCAGGCAGATTTCATATATTCCTCCTGCTTCAAGCACACTGCTCCTGCTGCTCCTGATTTAGGTTTTGTGAGTTTCCCAGGCCTACAACTGAACTGACAGAATACTTGGAATTTGTAAATGGGTTTTTAAGTCACATGGTATTTAGCAAATAAAACAACATGTAAATCAGAAAATAAAACAGGACAATTGAATGTGATCTATCATAGAGAAATAGGCAAATTGCTTGTTGTGAGGCAGTGTCTCCAGCAGTGATGAGAGATAGTAAAAGATCGGGTATAATGTCAAACAAATACATGTCTTATAGATGCATAATTTTTTGTCTCACAGATATATTTACTAAAATATTATTAGAAATTATAGAAACTGGCATTAAAGAAACCAAGAATATTAATTATCAGTGTACTGTAGTGTTAGTTTTATTTAATATCTCTTTGAGTAACTATAATTTTAATTAAATAGCAAAATCATATTGTAGTAATGTAAGACTTCTTGATACAGCTAAAAATTGCGCTTGCAGTTTTTGTCAGGTTAGTTTATAAGTATCTCATGACTTCATTCCAAAAAGATCTCCCCAAACACCTGTCACTGTTCCTAATGACAACTGCTTCCTCTCCTGCCCCTGCCATGCTCCTTCAGGTAACAGAATTCTCTTTCCTTTGTTCCATATGTTCCATTTATCTTCTGGCCCTGAACTGGAAAAGGTCCTCACAGCTCCTTGGCTCACAGACCGAAGGAGCTGAGAAGGGACATTGCTTCTTGTTGCCTACTCATCACTCCTTTTGTACCACTGTACGATTGGCCAAGAAAAAACTTAGGCCTTGTTAATCAGCACGCAAATAAGCCAGCAGAAAATGATGGTGGCTGATATGTTTCTGGAACTCACTTTTATGTTGAAATCATTTGAATGTTGCTTGAATTTTATTAGAACTTGTCTACTCAAAGATAATTCACGCGAAAATGGTTTATATAAACTATAGCATTTGCAGAGTAATTGCAATAGTATAGACTTGTAACAGTAATATTTTGAAATCATGTGCCCATTTTGCACCTGTCCAACAAAACAAATTGCAGCAAGGTAGCATTTGCCAATACGCAGAATACAGTTTGCATCCAACAAAGTTTTTAAGCTCTTCCATTTCCAATTTATATGCTGTGCTGACAGTAGCAAACGACTAAATCCAATTACAAATCCAATTTGAAGTTAGTTGATGAATTTACATTATCAATATTTAATCAGTATCTTTCTTTTTTTATTTGTTTAGAACAGCAACAAAACCCAGCAGATGGGATACCCGGCCCTGGGTGACACAGGCATCTGATCTAGGTCATCAGCCTGTTCTCGCTCACATCCTTTTCTCCAGATTGTAGTTCCTTCCCAAGATTAGGCATCAGAGTAAAGTTCATCAGACAGAGTGTGTCACCCGTTAATTATTAGCTGTTGTTCCCTACCTATGTAATTCTATTAATAAAATCCAAACCTTTCTTTTATCAGTTTGCCTGGATATATTGTACCTTTTATGGGTAGCCTTGTTTCCTTCCTTCCAGTCTCAGCAATTCTCCATGCTCTTGAAATGCTGGATTACTCTCCTTCAGGTGCACCTGTTGCAGGAACTATTTAATATCCTTCTGTGTATTTTTTTTCTTAATTCTTAATATAAAATAGCTGTTTTTATTGAAATTACTGTTGTCATACATACTATGCGTATCAGGTACAGAAATCTAAGTCTGGGAGGGTTTCATATACAAACAACAGCTAGAAGTCATGAAAGAGATTGTCATACCCTGAATAAATTGACTTCCTGTTTATTATTCTCAGTATTACACAATTTTGTGTGATGATTGTTCACCTTCTTTGACAATTTTACCAAGGGAATTTTTGCAACCTGCCAGAGCTTTTCTGGTTTGGCCCTCAAAAAGCAGATTAATGTTTCTTTGTGTCAAATAAAGCATATCTTTATTCCATTACAGGAATATACAATAGATGTTTTCTTCCGTCAGAGGTGGAAGGATGAGAGATTAAAGTTTAAGGGCCCCATGAACATTCTTCGATTGAACAACTTAATGGCCAGCAAAATCTGGACCCCAGATACATTTTTTCACAATGGGAAGAAGTCAGTGGCTCATAACATGACAATGCCAAACAAGCTTCTACGAATCCAAGATGATGGGACTCTCTTGTACACCATGAGGTAACTCTTTTCCTCTGTTCCCTGCTCAAGCTATTTCTCGATATTTCCAGATAACAATTAAATCAGGTTCCAAGAGGACTCTCCTTTGTTTCATTTCTCTTCCAGCAGAAAGAAAGCTAGGAAAACATGTGTTTTGTTGCCAATTCTGTTACAAGTCTGTTGGCTGATTATGATTTAGTTCAGTTTCCTACATGTTGCTATTTTCATACCTCTATAGTGTATTGAAATATACTGACCACCTGCATAAAGTGCTTTGAGACCTTCAGATGGGAATCGCTGTGTAAGAATTGTTAAAAAGACTCAAAGTTTACCAATTCCATCTTAGAATGACTAAAATAGTATATGAATCTTGCCTGTTGCTGCACCTGTTGTACCAGCCGTGTGAGCCCTTAAGCCAATTTATTATTAAGATTAGTGGCAATAAAAAATAAAGAGAAAGAGGAAAGAGATGTTAAGGCCTCAAATTCTTTCCAGCAAGAACTACAGGAAAAATATGTCTTACTCTGTAATAAACGTTTCTTTACAACTAATTACAATATTTTACTTACAGTTTTAATTTTGGCATCCTGTGCACTATTAGCAGCTAAGATAAACATTTAGCTGTTAAAATGTAGTAAATTTGCTTAGAAAATGATTTATTTAAAATAAAAATATTGTGTATGCATTAGCATAAGAAGCATTTTTATAAGACTGATTTCTTCTTTGATTACTTTTGCAATAATATTACCTGTATGAGTTATTTGGAAAATCTAACCAAATTTCCAGAAACTACTGACTTATTTTCTTTCTTTGACAATATTTAAAAAATTGTATTTATTGTGAATGTAGACTTAAAATCCCCAGCCTACATAAGATATAAAATTTGAGCACTAAAGCAAACATGTACTGTGCAATTTTTTCCAAGCAGCCATACCAGCATCCATTAAGGCTGATTTGTTATACAACAGCCAAACCCTTGAGTATTGATGCGTAGACTGTTGAATGATATGGTAGTTTGACAGGTTCAGAAAAGTTTGCTGGAAACAGAGACCCCCATTACAGTATTTTTGCTTGATCTCAAATCAATATTTGAACTTTTATCTGTATAAACTGACTGAAATTCTCTCCCTCCAGAAAGTATTATAACCATACGCTATAAATAATTAGAAATACTGCTTGAAACCATTCTGAAGAATTTTTATTTTAGACGTAAGATGAGTCATTTCAGCTAGGATTAACTAAACATTTTCTTGACTTGCTCGTAAGTTCATGACTTGTAAACATATTGCTTCTGAGGGTATGAGATTAATGTATAAACTGTTTACATTGTCTTGATTTTAAACAGCCATTTTTTATCTGTGTCTATTTAAAATTATAGTGTGATTTATATCAGGACCTCATGCCGTTCTTTCCTTTGCCTTCAGCTGTTTGCTGACTCTTTACTCTCTCTGCCCCTTGAGTTCAGAAAAACTGTCCTGGGGAAAGGAGGGATATAAATACGGAATTTTTGGGGGTGGAAGGGTGGGAGAACACAGTGAGGAATACAATAACAATGAACCACTGAGACTACAGGAGCATGTGGCTGATGTTTGAGGCTGAATGAAGAGGAACAAAGGCAAGCAGAAAAAAAAGTCTCCACCCAGAGGAGACTTACAGGATAGGAAAGAGAAACAAATTTAAAATAATGGGAAACAAAAGTCTGTGAAAAATTTTCTTCAAATTGTTTTAAATTATTTTTTATTCTATTAATCCCTATATTTTGTACTGGGATATGGCTTGAGTGGGGTTTTTTTTTTCCACAAAATGAGCAAAAATGAGTGCATTGTTAACATACTGTCATGCTTACACATAAATAAATAAAAATAATAATCACAAGTAACATGGAGAATGCGTAGCAGCAATCTTTTGAAAGAACACAAATATTTTCTTTTACATCTTCCATTCAAACTGTAAAAAAATAAATTCAGAAATCTATGGAGCATAGTCCTTTGGCAGATTAACTGTATTTTATGTGCTTTTGCAATGAGCCTTTGAGAGCCATATAATCACACATGTACCTCAGAATATTATGAGAAGAAAATGACTGTTCTTAACAACCTGCAGTTACATAATTTATATTTTCATTTAAATGGCCTTTCTCATAGTTTTGAGGTCAGCTCTTTTAGGTTTTTGATGTGAGAAGTCAATACCTTCCAAAGGAACACATAAAAGGGAAGAAGCAAGAGCTGATTTAAATTTTAATTAGTTTAATATAACATTTCAGTTTCATCGCCCAAATCAGCATGAACTCTGTTCATTTCTGTGGAATTGATTTTCTTGTCCTGCTAACTGACTTAAATGCAGAGCGGTCTTTTGCCTTTTAGGCTTACAGTCCAAGCTGAATGTCCAATGCACTTGGAGGACTTCCCTATGGATGCTCACTCATGCCCACTGAAATTTGGCAGCTGTAAGTATATAGCAAGACATATAGCCTTCGGTTAGTGAATATCTAACATTGCTCAGCATCGCTTTGATTCAATAAGTTGTTAAATGAGAGGTTCAAAACACAAGATGGTGCTATTAAAAATGTAAAGTTTGTAACCTGACACATTGAAATCTTGTTTCTCTAGTCAGTCTTCAAATGTATTTTAAAGTTTTCTTGACTCCAGTTAACAATAAACACTAGGCACCTGATTCAGCACTGCCTTGATCAGCTTTTATTCCAGCTTGCAAAACATACCAATGAATGCAGACTTGGGTCCGTGTAGCCTGAATAGAATGTACTTGGTGTATTAATGAAGAGCAGATTAAAGACTTCAAAGAATGTTTATTTTCATTCACTGAAATACTTATTTCCTCTTTATTGTTAATGATATTTGGTTTTACATTCTTAGTCAATGAAAGTACCAACAAATGGCTTCTTGTGACAAAAAAATTTCACTCGTTACTGCATCGCCGTATTAGATAGGTGGACTTTGATCTCACTAGTATTGTTTTAGTAGCAGCATAGCTGCATTTACCTATATTACAGCCTTGATTCTTCTTGTTCATGAATTAGGTTCACAATATATGTATTTGCTGGATTTTATACAAAAGGTTTTCTGCAGCCTACATTGCCTGCTGGACCCATCAAAGGGATTGTTTTTTTGAGGAAACTGGTTAATACCTTAAAATTTTGGCTGATTTTACATTAATTGCAGCCACCACAGGTTACAAAACAGTTGATATGCTGCCACTAAGGACATTATTAACCAGATCAGAGCACTGTGCACACTCTCTCCATAACCCTCACCTATTCCCTTTCCTTGGAGTTTGGAGCAAATGAAATCAAGCTTGTGTTTCTGATGAAGTTTCCACACTGAAACAAAATCTTAGCTATGGAGATAAAAGATCATTAGAATTAATAAAATTTGTATCATGGAGCCTTTTTTGCCCCCTAAATGTCATATTTATAGCACCTAATACAGTTTAACTAACACCAGAGATGTTAGCTGAAATCAACTACTGACTAATAATATTTACATATATGTGTACAGCAAGGCATATTTGATTTATGAGGTGTCGTGAGGGGAAAAGACTCAAATGTAGCCTCAAAACAACTGAAAAAACCACATAATAATGAAGCTACTACTCAGACCAAGAGGCTACTTTATTATATGACTTAATTTACATTCCTAAATTGGAAGTCCTTCTGAACAGCTATATTAAACTTTGTGTGAATATTTTCTTTTTTGTTCTTTTTTCTTTTTTTCTCTCGTTATTTTTTGCTTTTGTGTTTGTTTGTTTGTTTGTTTGTTTTTTCCTTACTAATTTGTTCTCTGTCCATTGTCTCTGGTTTTCTAGTAAACAGCAGAATTCAAACTGTGAGCAATGCGATTTTTAGAAAAGCTGTCTTTCATTTCCCCCGTAGTAACTTGTGCTCCAGCCTTTTTGCACATCCAGGTGACTCTTATTTCTGTTCATTTTGAGAGGCTCCACACTCACTTTATTTCTTTACCTAGAACTTATTTCTAGACTACTGTGCACTTTTCAGCTTTTATTCTGGGATAGAATTTGAATGTGGTGAAAATAAGCAGGAGTCCTGAGGATTTTGGTTTAGCTGAGGCAAGTCTGCCAGTGGTGTATAGCCGTCATAGCTCTTCATGTGCTGATAATCTTACATTGCTGGGAGGATCATCGGCCTGTACCAATCTCTCAGGTTTTTTGTTATACACAAGAGAAAAGACAAACTGAATGTATTGGAGAAGCTGTTGCTTAATAGATTGCCTTTCTTTATCCTCATTAGAAAGTCTCTCCACCAGTGGGGAGGATGGGGACAAATCAGCAGTTTGCAGCACTGTGGGTCTGCATTAAAGCAGAGGTTTTCTTGTGGGAAGCTGGAAAGATAAAAGGGGAGTGTGAAAAACTCTCTACATGCTGCCCACCTGCTAGATTTTGTTAGTCATGCAGTTTATGGAGAGCTGCATGAAGAAGCTTTTTTCTGGGCCTCCAGAGATATCTCAAGTGAAAATGTTTGCAGCGCAACAGAAGTGTTGCTTTTCTTTTTCACTTTGCTGCAGTTATGGTATAAGACTTAAAATGTGCTTGTCTCCATCAATCAAAAGGAGCACACAATTTCTTCCATCAGTGGTTTCCTCTTTTCTTTTCATACTCCATTTGGTTAGTATGGTACTAGAGTGGAAAAACTTGCAGGATATACTTAATTTTTTTTCTTTCTTACTTACTGGCGAGGCATTAATGCTATCTAAAATGCAGCATTGATTTGCTTTCATTGTAGTTTATTTTGACAGACCCTAGGCTAAATGCATGTTTAATCATGAATGCACTGAGAGAGCTGCCTGCTTAATGTCGGCCTGTCCCACAAAAAGATGCCATGGTAAGGAGTGAAATTTAAGAGTGTACGCAGGGCAAGGCACAGAGCCACTACAGGTTTCTTAAAGGCATTGTCACTGGACCTGGCTTCCCAGATTTAGGAGTGAATTTCAGCTAATAATAAAATGCTTGTGATGTAGTCCCAAAAAAGGGGAGTGAAGACAACGGAAAGTCAGAACAATATAGGAATAAATGTTCCAAAATGTTGTGTGTGCTAAGCATTGGAAATTGTTGGTCTTTTAATCTGTTTTACCATGAGTTTTAGGATAAGTAAAATACCTAATCTCTAACAAGTTTTTTAACAGCATAGAAAAAGATGTTGTTTGTAATTTTGTAGCAATAAATTGCAGTTAATCACAAATGAGTGCCTTGTTGCCATGCTGCAATAGGCATTTACCCTACAATAGAGCTATTATAGATGGCCAAATATGTTTTTTACCTTATCACTTTAGGTTCTTGGGGTGGAGGGTTTTTTTGGAAAAACAAATAAGTAGCTCCTCTAATTCTCTAGGTTTTGATGGAAGCTGTTTAATTTTAATTTCTGACAACATATTTTATTTTATTTCCCACAGATGCATACACAACTTCAGAAGTGACATACATTTGGACTTACAATGCTTCAGATTCAGTGCAGGTGGCACCAGATGGTTCAAGATTGAATCAGTACGATCTTTTAGGCCAAACAATTGGAAAAGAGACAGTTAAATCAAGTACAGGTTAGTAAAAGATATCTGTAAAAAAGAAGGCGTCTACTTGGCTATGAATAACATAGGCATTGCTGCTGGTGGTAGAAGGCTAGTGAAAAAAACTGTTGCGAAATGTGAGATATTAGGCGGAGTTTATTAATGTACAAGTAACACATAGCAGCACTTTACTGATTCTTTCAAGTTAATATACCTGGTGACAGCAGGGGTGAACTGCTCCTCAGTGGATGTTTTTTCACTGCTACTTGGAACTCAGTCTTGAATCCTAATATTTGTAACCCAAGACTCAGATAATTCATGTTATAAATGGCACTTTTTGTCTACTAAATGGTGAAGTATGCTGGTTTCAACCATTTTTTCCTTCCATTATGTTATTGGCCTATCCAGAAATACTGGATTATTCTACCTGACTTTAGACTGTGTTCCTACATGTGATTAAACCCCCATGATTGTGACTGTAGACTAAGTTCTTAGGGTGCTTTTGAGTGAATACAGGGACTTGCTTATACACAGAAGCCTGAATGAATGAAGTTCTCATTAGGGCATACAACAGTTCCTGTAAGTTCCTGAAGACTAATCTTTCTTGGAGTTCAGTGGGAATAAGATGTAGTTGTACTCAAAAACTTTCTTATATTCTGTAGGATGCTTTCTGTGCAATTTAGCCCTAGCACATTTGGTTCTCACGAATGTACCAAACTTTCTTTTACCAAAGAAATGGACTTTCTTAAGATCATAACCTTTTGTTTCATTGTGTTTTGTTTCTTTGTGGCACCTTAGGAGAATATACAGTAATGACGGCTCATTTTCACTTGAAGAGAAAAATTGGTTATTTTGTCATTCAGACTTACCTCCCCTGTATCATGACTGTCATTCTCTCTCAAGTGTCATTCTGGCTGAACAGAGAATCTGTGCCTGCCAGGACAGTCTTTGGTGAGTATATGGAGTAGCATTAGCTTTGTTTGCAACAGCTGAAGCTCTTAGGAAACATTTCTGAAATCTGAAATCATTCAACTTAGTGTGTTTGTAGCATGTGGTGCTATTTCTAGTCCAAAAAGCTTTCAACTGCAGCTTACAGATCTCTGGAGAATCCCAAAGTTTTTGGAAATTAGCACATACGAAAGAACTGTCCCTATACCCTTGACTCTTTTTAAGAGGAGGAAGTTTTCACAGAATGGAAAAAGATGATAATGTTTCTGTTTAAAAAGTAAGCTTAGAATATTTCCTGAGATGTCTTACTTACCTTGATATTATCCAAATATTTTGGTACTTGGTAGATAAGCACATTTCTAAATAAATTTGTAAATTAATGAAATTAAATTTGAATTTTAAAAATTATTTGAATGTGTTAAACTTTGTAAGCTGCAGTTCTTTAAAAGAAACCCTATTCTGGGGGTCTGGGCAAATCTTTCTCACTAATTCTGATTGGAATGTACCATAAGGCAACGAACAGCTTCAGCAGCCCAAAACAACAGTGGTTTTTTTACATTAAGATTTTCCTCTCTCCTTCGTTAAAGCAAAACAACAAATGTCTTTCTCATTTGCATAACTTAAAATTCTTGTAATTTGTTTGCTTTTAAAGAAAAATAGACTAACACAACAAAAAGAAAGTAATGTCTGTGGAATCAGCCATCAGAAATACTGCATAAAACTGTATGATTAGTCATCAGCAAACACCATTCTCTCTTCAAAAAGTAGGGCAAACTCAAATGCATATAAAGTATGATACACAGCAAAGAACTTACTGTCTCTCCTGATAGAGGATATGCCACACAAAGCATTGTGAAAATTGCAGGTTTGAATATGAGCCCTATTGAAGTCAGATGAAATGGGTCAGTTGTTTTAGTGGGACCAGAATTCTACTGTATTTTCACAGGCAGTTATCAGGCAGATTTTTTTTGTTGTTGTTTCTTGAAAATCTTCTGTGAATTTGTTCATTTCTGCTTATGAAAATGCACCTTCCTGTTTGCCAGCTCTGGGAGTACACTGTCAAGTCCTTCTATATCTCTCTCTTTGCCCGTTTCTGTACCTTCCTCCTATACATTTAAGACACAGTAACTCATTTATCCACAAAAAGTCTCTCATCTTCTCTTCCTAAAAGGCACTTTCTGTTACTGTGTCACTGGTAACAAGGCACTAGGATAATTTCCCTGGAATGTTGTGTCCCCTTCCTGCATGCCTCTTTCTTGTTCTTGATTTATTTTTGGTTTAAATTGGGGGATTTTTTTGAAAGAGGTACTGTCTGCATAGCAGCCTGCTGCTTTACTCTGCTGGGGCTTTAGCATAACATGGATAATGAGCAGTGACCTGTTTCAGGATGTCTTGAGGGATCTGGGAAGGGTGGGTGCAAGAACCACCCACACCATCCAGTGACATAAAATCTAAATTCTGTTTACTAAGCACAATGGGTATATCGAGGAGATAGCAATTTCTATGCTAGTATTTTATTTCTGCCACACAGACGTGCACCTCATGCACCAGTGAGGGCTCTGTCCCCTCCAGGCCAGCTTGGAGCGGCACTGTGAACCCAGGGGAGCAAGTCGAGTCCAGGCTCTGCCTGATGGAGCAGCCCAGCAGCTGCATGAGGCATTTGCACCTCAGGCTTAGCCTTCTGCGTCGGGCTGGATGTCCCCCGAGGAGCTATTTCTTCACATTCTTTTCCACTCTAGATGAAACTGTCAGCACAAGCTGCCAATGGCCACTCTAATCATGTAGCCCCAGGCGAATCTCCTCGTCTCTCTCCCTACCCACTGGCAGCAGTTGTCACTGGAATTTCTCATACCCTCTGGTCTCCTGCCTAAATGTGTTACAAAAAACCGTGAAGTTAGACACAGTTTCCTAACAAAGCTCATCTGTTGCTTCTTACTGTTTTCTGGCTCATACTGAATTAATCTTGACAGTTGAGCTGGGCAGGTACACTCGAGGTCTCATTTGGGTGGTATTCAGGTAGACTTCACCCAGCGATACATGAAGCCCACACCACAGCTAAGGTGGTAAAACCAGCTACTTCCAACAGGGAATATACAAATTGCAGGAGATTTTAATTTACATTTTTATTGATCATACTTAACTTTTAGTTTTTATATGGAGTAATCACTTACTAGATACACATATTTGCATTTTATAATAAATATAACTGTATTAAAATATGACTAAGTAGAAAGTATTAGTTTTGATAAAATGTTTTTCAGAATCAATAAGAAATTTATTTCAAGCACCCCCTTGAAAGCTACCGAGTCCTGGAAAGGACTAACTGTTGGAGTACTGTTCCTTTCAAAGAATCATAACTCTCAGTTATTCAAAGAGTGACTTAGCATTTATTGTTTCATGTTTGAAAGAAGTTACTTTTCTTTCCACTTTATATTCTCTTGCATTGTAGTTTCAAGTTCCAGGTTAACATTCGGGGCTTGGTATAATGAGGCTTCTTTTATAGTTGAGCTCTTTAATCTCTTTCCTTTATGGCATCTATTTAATATTGTTGACCTAAGCTATCCCAAATGAATTATGGCCTAATGTTATATTGTTTCAACTTTGCTTTAAATTATTGGAAGAAGAAAGTTTTATCATTGTTAATTAAAATAAGTATTGAATGTGTTTTCTCTAGGAGATAAATTTGAAAAACATTTGATTGCATTTTTAATGAAAGGGAATCAGCCTGGTTCATAATACCTTCATTTGGCGCAAGATTACAATCTGTTTAATTTAGTAATGTGTTTATTGTTACGCATTTAGTGTCAACAATATTAGCAAAACTAATCTTGTGCAGCTTATTGAATTCTCGCTTCATTTTCAATGGGTCATAACATTTAGAAGCACCACATATTTGAATGGCAGCATTAGGTGCAGGTGACAGAAAAATCAGAAATTAGTTTTCTTAGTGCTACAGTTATCTATGTGTTTTAACTCACGTGGAGTAGGAATGAGAATGTTAAAATGAATGTAGGTAGATACATATTCTTTGATACCCAAGGCAGACAAGAAAAAAAATTAATAGTCATATTATTTTTTTAGTGCATTGACCAAAATGCAGAATTTTAAATTCACATAGCTATGTTCTTTTGTCAGAACTCTGTTCTCTGTGATCATTGTATTCTTATGCTGGTTTCCTATCCCTGCTTTTAGCTTGTTCTTAGTTTGTCTTTTCTGAACCCATATTAATGAATGCACACTTTGAAGCAAAATGCCATTTAGACCTGAAATAGACAGACTTTTTGATTGCACAACTGCAGAAAGGGGAACCTAAGAAAAGTTCAGATTTGTTCTCTTGTTATTTTTACATGGGAACTGAATAAGGTAGACCCTTCCTTTTGAACAATTCCGTAGAATCATAGAATCATAGAATGTTTTAGGTTGGAAGGAACCTTAAAGAGCATCTATTTCCAATCCTCCTGCCCTGGGCAGGGACACCTCCCACCAGATCAGGCTGCTCCAAGCCCCATCCAGCCTGGCCTTGAACACCTCCAGGGATGGGGCATCCACATCTTCTCTGGGCAACCTGTTCCAGTGCCTCACCACACTTACAGTAAAGAATTTCTTCCTGATATCCAATCTAAATCTACCCGCTTCCAATTTGAAGCCATTACCCCTCATCCTATCATTACACTCCCTGATAAAGAGTCCCTCCCCATCTTTCCTGTAGCCCCCTTTAGGTACTGGAAGGCTGCTATAAGGTCTCCTCGGAGCCTTCTCTTCTCCATTCAAAGTACCTTTTCCCAATTTGTTGAAAAAAATCCCAACTGTCTTTATTTACTTCTCCTTTCACATGCTGCTGATTATCTTCTGTGCCTTCAGAGGTATCCCACCCACCACTCACAACTTTCAGGCTATTTCTTAATGGAGAATTTCTGCTAACCGTAGACGTAACACTCTAGTGCTAGGGGGTGGGCAAGCATACCTGGAAAGCTGTAGCCCTTCGTTAGAGACTGAGCTGGCTGCAAAAAAACTAATATGTCTTCTCAGCTCATGTTCCAATAGTGGCAAAATGACATGAGACTTTTATTGGAGCTGAGATAAATAGCACTTGCCATTCAGTTTTGGGAAGTAGCTCCACTGTTGAGCGATGGGGAGCTATGTTCCATTGCTCGGTATTGGCACAGTGAAGCAACATGAACACACACTTCATGATATATGTATCTGTAGCTTAACCGACTGACTGAATGTATTTTTTCTGGAAATATGTTATGTTATGGTCCTTGGCCTCCCATGCTGTTTAAAAAGGTTTCTGGCCTTTTGTGTTGTTCTTTTAGTAGGAAGTGTAGACAGAGCACTTGAGCTATTTTCTACAATCTTTCTCTTAATGGTTGTTCAGATTTATCTCCCAGTGTCTAAGCAGAGTCAATGTATGCTCCTTTTTTATTGTATTCTGAAGTAATACGTATATATTGTGTAAGTAAAAAAGAAACAGTGGGGTGTGTAGCCAAATGTTATGGTATAATACTTTAAAAATTATACTATATCCAGAATTTGTAAGCTTTTGTTTAGACCTCTAACTTGGAGCGATAAAGTGAAGTAGTAAGCTGTATCTCTGTAAAAGAGACAACAGTCTTTTCTTTCTGCTATGTTATTTGTATTTATAAATCTGTTCAAGTTTTGGACCAGGCTGAGTGATCTAATTACCTAGCAAAATTTGCAATTACAGTTAAGAAAAAAGAAAGAGTGAAATAATAGAGCAATGGAATTAGCTTCCTAATAATAATAAAAAAGTAATTTATTAATCCTTTTGTGATATGTTCTTCAACTATTATGTGTATCTTTGCAAAGTGCTGTGATGAAAAGATAAAATTGTGGGAGGAGTAGCATGACAGTATAAGAAATGGAACACATTTTAAGCATTTTGTGTAAATTATTTGCAAAGCTGAAATACCTCTTTTGTTACAGAAATGTCCTTTGGTACCTCATTATTTAGACTTTTTACTTTCATTTTCAAAGATGTTCACACAAGATGGCTAGGACATGATTTAGTTGACTGAAATACGTTAAAATTAGAAAAATCAATTGATACACAAGAGATGAAATTAGGGTCCAAATGAACTTGTCCCTGTTGAGGAGTAGCTTGAATTATGTACACAGATGTGAGCATAAAATAGTCATCATGACAGATTTTAACTTTAACATTTATGTGCTATCTCCTCCAATTTCACTGTATGTTTTAGTTGGGCATTTCTTGTTATTCACTTTACCTCTTCCGCTGTTGCGTGGCAGTGCCCTGTACCAGCGAATAACAGAAATTTCTTGCCCAGAGGTGTCTGTCTAACTTTAGACATGTCTTGAATTGTATCTATCTGCCCTGGAATCCAAAATATGACAGAGCTGGTATTTTCCACATATATAAGTTTAGAGCCAGTGAAAAGTGTTGAATTTACAGCCCTGGAGATGTATATCCTCCCTCCAGTGAGAAGATTCCTTTTCAAAAGCGGCACCATAAAAAAAAAATCTTTGGCAACCAAATAGCTCCTGTCTTGCTGTAAATGGATGAACCTGTAGTATAGAAGATATTTGTCTTTTATAGGCATGCACTGCTAAGAACAAAAGTTGTTATGATATTGGGGTGTATTTACTGTCAAGTATAAAATGCTTGGTTCTCTTCGGAGAAGGGAAATGTCAACAGTTTATTTTTTGGATCCCTTTCAAAGTCAAACTGAGGACTGCTCGTGGTCTCTTACAAGATGATACCTGTCCATGTCCTTCTGGCACGTGTTCAGTGCCACATCTGCTGGGTTCTGGGCTATAGAAGGTAGTTCTTGACCTGTATATAAACTGTGGTCTTTCTGCATCATAGTGAGATACCATGCAGTCTTCACGTAGACTTAAATTATCTTAAATTATCTAGGTGGTTCAGAGTAGTACAGGATTTAGAGGAGAAGATGGTTTTCCATGAATATTTTGACTACCTCATTGTAGTCGGACAATCTATTCACTGTTTTTTATACCAATTTAGTTCACTAGTGTTATGAATTAGATAATGCAATGAGGAATGTTTTTGATCTGGTCAGTATGGGTTTATTGGGGTTTTAAGTTAATTTTTTGTGAAATAAGTGTGTTTTGTTTTACAAATTGACCATGTTCCTCAACATTAATAATTTTTCAGTCCTCTCAAATTTAGCAGTGACAAGGAGGCAGGTTATTTCCCCTCGGTCCTTCTTCATAAAGTAGACTTGGTAATACTGATTTTTGAAACTAACTATAATGTGCAAAATCATCTGTCTTTTGAGTGAAGAAGAATAGCAAGTGTAAAAATACTAGAGGTTCCTAAACTGACAGATATCACAGATTAAATTTTCTGTCCAATTTTTTCCCACTCAATTGAGGTAAAATGACTGTGGTAGCTGGAACATCAGTGAATTTATAGATTGAAGGAATAAATGAAAGTACATTGGCAATTGTCTGACAATGTGCTGCTTGATTAGCATTTGGGTCACAAAGTTGTGTGGCTTGCTGAACTTTTTAGAGAAATTGTCAACTGGTAGCAAGATACAAGATGTAAATTCGTGATGTTTTAATTGAGACTAGAAAAGGTCAGCAGTTAATCTTAAATTAGATTTCTGAAGAAGCCAATGGGGCTTCCAGAAGATTAGTTTGTTCTAAAAGGTAGGATTTAAACAGAAGAGTACCTTGGCAACTGTATATATTTTCATGTGGATAAGGTCACCTTATGTCTGAGAAACAATCACTTTACTGATACTTCTGTGTAATTAAAATGATTTATCTGCAGCTCAGGACCGGTGTTAAAATTTGCATGTGATAATTTTAAATGTAAGATAGACTGCCTTTTCCCCGAGGTGCTGAAAATAATTAAGCCATATGTTGTGTAAGTGTTAAGAGAGAGCAAGTTCTTTACAAAATATATTGCCTGGACATTTTCATACAATATAGTGTGATAGCTGCTTCCTTTTCATTGTATAGGCTAGTCGATCCCAACAGAGTCACGACCAAATCCCCCTCTTTAATTTATGGAGGCTGAAAAACAGCAATAAGGGGATTACGTTTGCGAAGGTGTTTGGATAGTGTGTGACTCAGCAGGATGTTTCTGTGCCTTGTTTTCCCTGCCGCCCAGGCCTTTGGAAGCGCATCAAGGGAGAATAGCGCTCAGGCTGAGGCCGCTTATCTTTGCTCAGGCATCCTTTGTAGCACCCTCAGAGATGGAGATTCTTTACAGGAGGGATGGAAATTGCAAAGCCTGAAGAAGTGTGTGTAGGTGTAACTGTTGCCTCTCTTCCCTCTCTCTCAGTGGTTAAAAATGCTTGTCTTGTAGAAGAAGGAAAAATTGAGCAAGGTAGATCCTGTAGAACCTGGGTGGCAGGTTGCTGACAGTGGAGGATCTGGCTGAGGGAGAGTGACTTGACTTTCCCTTAGGAATCCTCTTACAACGATTTTATAAGTGTGTGTTGTTGAAGCTGTGATGTGCTGTTACTAATATTTCTGCCATGTCGTCTCCTTTTCCTGTCATAATGGAGTGTAGGTTTGCAGATCTGTGCGAAGTGTATCACTTTGCGTTGCTTTTCGTTCTGGAGAGGTATTTAATGGCGTGCCACAAAGGGAGTAGTTTAGTTTGTCTAAGCGTGATTCAGTCTGAGGTGGGAGAACTGATTTACTTAAGGAATGGAGGCTGCATTTGTGGCTGTGGGTTTCTGCTTGCTAAAACTGATTCAAAAAAATGTTCTTCTCTTACTTTCCTCCCATGTATCTTTTTTCCGATCTTTTTTTTTTAGTATAATTCCTGGCTTCCTACTGGGTCTTCATTATGTACAAAGTACTGTATAGTGCTCTTAATAACTGCCACAGTGAAAGAACAATCTCCCTGGATCATTAAGTCTTGTTTTCTGATACATAATACACACTTATAATAATATGACTTTTCGAATCAATATGCTGTTCTAGAAAAAATCCATGTTACCTGAATGAATACTGAAATTGTTTATGTCTTCAACTATGTCACAGGATAGTTAATGAAACAGCTACTGGAAAAAAAACCACCATTATTTCTAATAACAAAGGTAATTTGTGTGATACTGTCGGTAAAGATGGGTGCCAGACCTGCAGCCACAGCAGTGAAGTCAAACACCAAGCATTAAAATATTATTTGTTATTACTGTAATGCTGCAAAATATTATGATTCCATTAAGGAATTGTTAATTTTTTCCCTTAACTATCCTGATAGCTAAAAAAAAATATTAAAAAATTATCTATCTTCCATAAATTAAATCTTCAGCTGATTAAAAAGGGGAATTTTAGACAACAAAATTAGACTAGAATATTTCAAAGAAAATTCCAGATGCAGCCTTTAATATGGTTCTGGGAATTTGTCACCAACTTACATAAGCAAATTTTCCATCGTGTTTCACAAACATACCATAATAGTTTCTGTTTTGCGTTTTTGTTAACATTCAAAATCCAAGCAAAATTGTTGATGTTCTGTTATTTTGTCCCCTTGCAGGAGTAACAACTGTGTTGACAATGACAACACTGAGCATCAGTGCTCGAAATTCACTCCCCAAAGTAGCATATGCAACAGCTATGGATTGGTTTATTGCTGTTTGTTATGCGTTTGTGTTCTCTGCATTAATTGAATTTGCAACTGTAAATTATTTCACAAAACGAGGATGGGCCTGGGATGGAAAAAGTGTAGTGAATGATAAGGTAAGTCCTAAGAAAATAGCCCTATTTCCAGTCAATTGCACTGAAAGAGCTGTAATACATTGTTTTGATAAAATTGATAAAAAAATAACACATGATGTTTTAAATCAAAAGAATGAAGATGTATTTTCTCTCCCGAACAAAAACATATCTGCCCTGATGTAGATAATCTCACTTGGTTTTAATAATCCAGATTTAGTTATCAAGCACATTGGTTTTTTATGTTGGGAACTGTTCTGGCTTGTTTCTTGACCCCACAGATACAAAGGTTTATCTGGTTATTCAGAAAATTTGATCCAGATTATATTGGTTGATCGCTTTATTATTATTTAATCCAATTGAGTATGAAAATGATTACAGAAAGATATAATGTATATTAATGTTCCTAGTAACTAAGGATCAGAAAAATAACTGAATGCCCATGTACGTAAAAAATATTAATAACAAAATACAGAATTTTTGAACGTTTTCAGTATTCTGAAACTTATCCCTAATGACATATAGACATAAATTTTTTAATTATTTTAAATAGCAGTTGTACAAAATTTTGAGTACTTCTTCACCTATGATGTATTGATGCTCTGAGTGTGCAGAAACAGTCGTGCCTTAATTTTTTGATATTGATAGTAGCATAGGTGTGATAACATGAAGAAATTTTGACCTGATAGAATTTCTTATTTCGTGAACAAAATGAACTAAATTTGTATCAAGCTTTACAGTTTATAATTTTAATAACACAGAACAAATGTTAAAGCTGACTTCTTGTTTTGACTGACTGACTTTATTGTACAACTTTGTCCTATCCCAATCCCTGATTCTACTAATGGAAAAGGATTTCTTCTAACAAAGAATACTCTCATTTCTGTTGTTCTCTTTAAAATAGGATAGAATATTTTTTCCTTCCTAGATGATAACAATAGACATGAAACAAAGTTTAATTAACCGATGGTTTCTCAGCACTTTGAATGCATAAAGCACAATGCACAAAGAAGCAAAATGTTCAGTTAATAGTAAAGGAAAAGAGGAGGAAAAGAGTACATTGTTTATGATTCCCTATGGCTTCCAGAAGGCCGTGAACTATCCATAGCTGTGGGATCTGTTGCCCCATGCTAGAAGTAGATACTGAATCACTGAAAGTTTATCAGCATGTCATGAGGGAAACTTTTCAGACTGGCACATTTCCCTGGCATTGTAATAATGTAGGGAGCCCTTAGAAACTCTCTGATTGCCCTTTTCCTGTTCCTTTAAATTAATTATAAGAGTGTTGTCGCATGATCTTAGAAGTGGCAGCTGTTTAACAGCTAGGTAGTATTCCTTCACTAGGAATGACAAAATTAGCCACTTCATTTTAAGATTTGTATAGCGTTGACATGTCCAGTTCTCTATTTTCCTCAAAATGACTTAACAAGAAGCTTAACTTTTAACATATTCATAATTTCTCATACAAAAATATGGTTCATCTTTCTTACGCAGTTCTCATTAATGGTATTACAGATGCCTTTTAAAAACACACTGTGTGTCTGAAAGGAAGGAATTATAGATCAGAGTGTTCCTCTTGTAATTTAATTTGGTAATTTGCTTTTATTTTTGCCAAATACATCTGTGCACCTCTTCACCAAATAAAGTGAAATATGTTTCCTCAGTGACAGTTATCTGTGTTCATGTTACATGGAAATTGCCATCTAAGTCCTGTCAACATGGAATTTGTCTCAGGAAAGCAGGTACAGGGACAAGCTACATATTTCATCATCCCTTTTTCATGCTCCAGTCAATAAGGAACAATGCTGCATTCCCACCCGATCTCAGATTTTCTTTTTACATGACACTGTCTCCTGAGACAAGGTATTTAGGGCACATCAAGGTATTTGGGGTGATCATCTTTTTTTTGTGATCTTTCACTGGACTCACTCCAGTATGTCCATATCTCTCTTAAACTGGGAAGCCCAGTACTGGACGCAGCACTCTGTATGTGTCTCACCAGGGCTGAGTTGAGGGGAGTGATCACCTCCCTTGGCCTGCTGGTTACAATCCTTGTAATGCAGCCCAAGAGGCTGTTGGCCACCTTTGCTGGGAGGGCACATTGCTGGCTTGTGTTCAACTTGGTGTCCACCAGGACACCCTGGGCTTCTTCAGCAAAGCTGGTTCCCAGCCCATTAGCACCAACCTGTACTGGTGCATGGGGTTATTCCTCCCCAGGGGCAGGACTTAAATTTCCCTCTGCTGAATTTCAGTAAATTCTTGTCATTGCACACCACTTTTCTTCTGTTATTTTTTAGGTTCTAATCCCCTTTCTGTCACTGTTATGCATTTTTAGGCAATAATTTCTGAAAACCAGAAATAGTTCTTGGGCTAGTTCTCATCTCAGTTCTGCAACTGCCAGGCTGGACTCCTTCTTTATCTTAATTGCAACCTCTTTCTGACCTCTCTGTGTGTGTCTATGTATACATACATGTAAACACACACATATTTCTTTAGGATATTTTAAAAATGTAGACCATTACTGAAATTCCTTTATTTATTTGTGTTATGTTATGAGATGTTCAAATAGTAATGATGTGAAATTTATGTCGGAAAGATGGCCTAATTTTCATTTTTATTACAATGCCAGGTAATCTTTCTTTTCCCAGCCCACCCATTCACTCCTTCTAGTTCTCTTAACAGGGAACATTTTGAAGACCTTGCAGTTCTGTTGTAAGGAGCCAGATACAAAGGAGAAGCAGCCAGATACAAAGCACCTAGACAAATACCAGTCTTTTCCAGCTATCCTTACAATTGCCATAACAAACCCTTCCTTATTTAACTTCAGTAGGGTATTTGATGGTGCAACAGTCCACGTTTTTAGAGGATTCTTATATTATCTGTACCTCCTTTATGTATGGACTGGAAGTGTCTCTTTTTGCATGTGAATTTATCAGTATGGTATTCCTGGTATTTATTTTAACTTACTCACACATATTCATATGTTTATTTTACATTTGAAATGATGTTTTATTGAGTCTATTCTGGCAAATACACGTTAAATATTTAACTTCATGCTGTCTTCCAATAGAAAAAAGAAAAAGCATCTGTCATTAAGAAAAACAATGCCTATGCAGTGGCTGTTGCCAACTATGCTCCAAATATTACCAAGGACTCAGTGCTACCAACCATCTCCAAGAGTGCTACAACTGCAGAACCCAACAAGGCAAAACCAGAAGCGAAGCCACAGGAAGCAAAGAAGACATTCAACAGTGTTAGCAAAATTGACAGAATGTCTAGAATAGTGTTTCCAGTCTTATTTGGTACTTTCAATTTAGTGTATTGGGCTACGTATTTAAACAGGGAGCCTGTCTTACTTGGCTTTGCGCCATCAACCTAAAAGCTGAATTGCACTGAGGACTTAAAGCATCATTCTAATCAGATAGGTTGTTCGCTATGTACAGTACGACTAATAACTGCTAATCTGTGAACCATTATGTACAGAGTGTATATAGATGTCTTATCTGTGTATCTCCAAAGGAGGGACACAGTGTTAATTCATGGGTTTGTAAACAGATAGCACCCATGGCAAATATAGCCAGCTCTTTAAAAGTTATACCCAGGGGAGTTCCGTTAAACTAGGATTCAAATATACAGAAATATATTCTCTCCGTACAATGAAATGAAGATACGGTCCTACGTAATTATTTAGGAACAGTATTTTTTTAATTTAAAGTTAAAATATTTTTCTATAAAGTAACTAATTCTACTTTAATGAAATAAACTGTCATTTAAAAAGGTGATTTTTTTAAAAAAGGTGTAATTGTTTCATACAATAGCAGTACCCATGTACATAACAGAGTATGGAGGTCGTACAGTTCTACTGTTCACAAACATTCTGGATACTAGTTAGGCTCAAGAGGTAGTAAAGACCACTATATGGCAAAAGCCATGAGTTTCTTACTTCTGTCCTGTTTGAAGCTGTTAATAAACTCTTCCAATTGATTTCAGGGAAAAGCAAGTGTTAATCAAATTTCCAATATCAACCAACTTCCGCTAGTGAAACTCATTTTCTTTTCAATGTTTTATTTATTTGATGTTGCTAAGCCAGGTTGTCTGGTTCAGCAAAGTTGGATTTTTGCTTTTCAATTTTGTTTTTAATTGGATTATTGTCAGGTTCATGAAAGCACTCAGAAATTTTTCAGGGTTAAGTATATTAGGAATATAATACACTCTTTTTCCTTGCATAATGTTATCCTAAAACTTGCCATTAAAATATTTAATTGTATTTGTCCCAGAAAGCATTGTTTTCAAAGGAAACTAGAACCGTGATTTAAGTTCAGGAAATTGTCCATATAATAAAATTTACTGCTGCTTTTGTAAATTGCAACTTAACATTTCGCTGACATAACTTTACAACAACTTTGTATACTAGAAATGGTTTTGCTAAGATTTGAATGTTATTTTTTTAATAAAAGGTCATGCATCATCAGTAGGTATAAACTGTATTTCATATACACAAATATAACAAAATTGGAGACGCCATTTGCAATTTTATATGATGTTTTTCGTCTGAGCCTTTGCAAAGATTCTTTATGACCCTAAAGGCCTGGTAAATCATGACATAAGTAATAATTGTGTACTGTATTTAGAATTTAGTATACTTGGCCAATCAAAAATACTTTGATTCACACATACATTAGCAGTTATTAGTTGACCTTTAAAAAAAGATACACCTTTATGATGATGTCTTCTAGTAGAGACATATGTAGTCGTATAGTGTCATTTATTGCAGTTTTGTACAGTACTTGAGTATAGTGCATAAAATAGGTATGTTCAGAGTTTAACAAAGTTGTACAAATATTTCTAAAATCAAATAAAAGAGTATCTTAAGACATGGAAATGTGGTAAAAACAACAAAGAGAAACACTGCTTTCATTTGCTGTTTTATTTTCTTGCTTTTTCTTTGCTTTTAATGTGATTCTGTTTCGTACTTTGTGTGACAATAGAGATGCCAAGGTCACAAATACATTTTATGAATAGAATTAAGAGTTAAGACAGAGTTGACATCAGTAAAAAGAATTTTGTAAGTTATAAATGAAAGGGAGAAGCAAGGACAAGGTGTGTATCCCTTGAAGTCCCTCTTATTACACTGTCAGATTAAACCTTTCTCATCAACAGGAGTTAAAAAATGAGCACTTTACTTGGAACATTAAAATAAAAATATCCTTATTTTCATATATATTTATATATAAATGTAGATCTTCCATGTAACATGGAGATGTGTGCAATAGTGTGATTATGAGCATAAGGCTGGAAGGCAAGCAATAAAAAAAGTTTCTTTCATGTTATTATTATACATTTTTAAAATGTTTCATTTGTAAATTATAAATTATCCCTTTAACGTCATGTTGTCCAGGTATGAATAAATATATAAATATGTACATATGTTCAAATAATTGTAAATATTAGAGCTACAGAAAAATTCCTTCACTTTTAACTCTGTTTTTGGCAAAGGGCTCTGACTGTATAGTTTAATAGAGGCCCATGCTAAATTGCTCTTGAACTTGAGTGGCTCGATTATGTTCTCTGTAGCTGAGGTCTCTTTCCTGTGACCTAGTGGGAGTTCTTCCCATCCTTTCACATCAGCAAGATCCAGGGACTCTCCGAACCTCACTGGACTGGGGTATGAGAAGCAGAGGTTTGTGTTTCACCCTCGGCCACATCCCAAGTAGTCCAAACCCTTCACAATGTTTAATCAGTGTTGTGTGTTGCTCCATGCACAACACTGTACAGTTGGAACTCTCCCCACTGCGAACATAAGTGTGCTCGGGGATCCTGATAAGGAAGGATTTTGCATCCTCATTCAACAACGGGACCCCTCAAATGTTTTTAGCAGTACAAGTCTTCTCCAACAAGACCTTTTCTCTGGAAGATATCATCTGTGTAATTCAGAGCTGCATGCGAAGAGCATATCTTCAGTTTGCACAAGAAGCCTGATGCTGTCTCACGTTAGTCAGCTCTGCTGCTACTGCTTTTATTGGGTGCAATTATTTTTTCATTCACTGACCGTTTTCTCTATGCTTGTGGTATGCTTTGAGTCAGTCAGACAAAAGAACAGCTGGTTTTCACAGGTGAAAGACACATTTATCACACTAATATAAAAAAATAGGCACACTATATAAATTCACTCAGTGAAAAAAATACATTTTAAATATCCACGTGCAGTTACTGCTACAGCAAGGCTTTTGAGTGTGTATGTTACAGAAAAGTTTCACTTTTATATTAAGTTCCCTTGGTCTGTGTTAAAGCAAACTCCTTCTGAGGGAAGGAGTCTGCTTTATTGTTTTACTGCTGAAACATTTATAGTGAGTAAACTGACCATGCATACGTTGCGGATTGCAAGACTGACAACTGGATAAGTGAATTTGAATGTAAACATTTAGGTGAACGCAAGAATTGTGCAAGGAGTGCCAGAATACAAGAGTTAGGCCTTCTTTTCATTAACAATGTAGAATTTGTGTCTGAGATTTTAAAGCTGGCCTCACAAATTTATGTGCCAAATACCTACAAGTTTCATTCAATTTGAGTAAAACTTGCTGGTCTTAAATACTTAAAGCGCAGAGAGAGAGAGCATGAGTGAGCAAAGGCAAGTTACTTCGCTATCAAGGACTTGCACATGGAATCTACTGGTGAAATTTTTTGTTGACATGCTAATCTAATTTTTTTGCCCTGCATACGTGATGCAAGAAATCAATACAATAAATACAATGATATAATACTGTGGTAAATTTGGATTGGAAATACCGTAATTCTGAATGAGGTTTATGAAATAGGTTTCCAGTGTAGTACTGGGGTATGTACTTCTGGATTCATGTGGTCAGTAATTTAACAGTAATTTATAAATCAGCATGAAGAATATAGAGATCAGCAGGGTTTATCAGCCAGGGCTGTCTGCTGGAGACTTCTTAACAGATTGCTTTTAAAAGAGTGGCTTCCAAACTTCTCAATTATGTTGTAGCCAATGAAATTAACTTCACCTTCCATGTCTGGGTTAATTCAATTTTTAACTGCTGCGTTGTTGAGCATCTTTAAAAAAATTATTGTGGTAGACGTTCTGAGATAGGAGCTTTAGCCTGGGAGACTACTCATACCACCGAACATTATGCTAAATTAAGGAGCTAGTCTGTCTCTATAGTCATGGGAGAGAGCATGAAAGAGCTTTACTAGACAGCAGACAGGAACCTTACTGGATCACCTTCCCTTCCCAGTGGTTATAGATTAAATATGTGGTGGTGAAAATTTAAAAGTGGGGTGACCATAAACTAACTGTGTGAAAGCAACTACAAACAGCTGTGAGGAGGTAGGGATGTAAGGGAGAGAAAAGGGGAAAGAGAAGAAGAAAATGGCTTTGTTACTGCATCAGTGGATTGTGAGATGATTGAGGAAGAAGCCATTGCAGGAGGTAATGTGTATTTTTTGTTTCAGTTTTAATTCTGAGCCTTCAGTACCATATGTGAGTTGCAGGAAAGTAACTTTTAGAGCACATGAATTTAAATACTTCTTGTACAGTTCCGCTCAACTTGAGGGACATGAATTGTGCCTTTGAAACTAAGAGGCTTCTGCTGACTGCTTTGTGAAAACCTTGCAGTGTTGTGTGCTTCATGCTGCATGGGCCTTCTAGGGTCAAGGGAGGAAAGAAGCTTCAGGAATTAAGTAGAACTTTCTTAATATCAGGTTTTATTTCCTTAAGAGGTGTGACTTTCACTTAAGCACAGACAGTCGGCATCTATCCTCTATACCTCTCGTTCCTATTCTGAAAGCTTAGTGGTGCACAAGTTTTTGCCTTGGTCTTTCACAAAATGGATGAAGTCTGTGCTTCTGAACATTTCCATTCCTAACAAATTTGCATGAAAGATGATTTCCGTATGGATATGAAGCTATCATCAGTCAATGCCCCATTATGTGTAGGCACATAATGCTAAAATTTAGAAAGCAGTGCAACGGGTTTTAAAGCAGAGGAAGAAAATATTTTTAAATGAGCCAAGAATGTTAAATAGCTTCATTCTAAAAAGCCAGCATGATAAATGTACAAGTGTCTAAAAACATCTAAATAGAATCTTTGAGTGTGATATAATTTGATGTCGTATCTAAAGTTTTTGTCTTAAAGACTTTGAAACACTGAAGTAATTAAGTGAATTTATGTGAAAGTCAGCTCGTGCTTCAGCCTCCAGTAAAGGGAGTGGTTCTTTAGAAAGCAGAGTTTTAGGATTCCTCCTGCCTCCTCCCAGCAACGATGTACCTTCTGAGACAATGCTGTCAGTTTTCAGTATAACTTCCAAGTATCTCTTTAACATTACCTTCTCTTATTTATTTATTTTTTTAAGTAAAGGAGACCTTCTCTGCTTCATTCCTGTAGATAACCCAAACTCCCTAACAAGCAATTAACTGTTAATTAATTGAATCCAATTGTTAACTCATTCCAGCCATCTGAGAATCAGTGAGTGATTTGTCACTTTAGACTTTTAGGAGTAGAAGCTAAAGGCTCACAAGTCTATTTCAATGAATGGCAGGTGTTAATCGCATAAACATTTAGTTTTACTCTATTTTAAACCATTTAATTTTCTAGAATTGGATCTCTCTAGCTGAATCCTGGAGCTCATGTTTTAAAGTCTGTGATTACATCTTACTGGAAGAAGCTAAACTTTGAGGGCTTGACCTCTCTGACAGAGATCAGGGAAAAATGTGCACCAAATTTAAAATAAAACTGATTAGGATCCTCAGAATATTCATCTACATCACTGAAGTCAGTAAGGATTATTTAGAGAGGGGGAGTACACCTGAGAGTATACCTGGACTCTCCTTTGACTAGAGGTTCTTCATTATTTAACACATGAAAATAAGCTCTTGAAAGAGGAGCCAACCATACTGAAATATGGGACTTGTTGTCTGTTTCATTCCTAGTATATATCAATGCCTTTTAAGAATATTGTGAAAGTGCTATGAGTTAGGAGTAGGTGATAACACTCACAGAATGGAATTTGGAGGATGTTTTAAAATATGCAAGATGATGTATACTCTTCCTCTAGTGTCGGTGTCTACATAAATATATATGAATATATTTTTATTGTTGGATGATTTAGAAGTTATATTTTGCTTTCAGATTTTAATTCCTTATATGATGTTGTGAATACTTCACTCGATAAAGTGGCCTGGAGCATGTCTTTATGCATTCAAGGTTTTTAATGATTGCACTAAGTGCTTTCATTCATCTGATATTCAAAGAGGTTGAAGTGTTATATTTGTTTTCCAGTACTTCATCCATCTACCTATGCTGTTGAGGATGGATGGAAATAGAGAATGGAAAAAGATATTTCTTTCATCAACTGCTTTTGATATTCTTTATTAGATGTTCATTTTGGATGACTTTATCAGTTTATAGGCTACTGTAGCTTAGCATTAGCACGGAATGCAATGTAGTACTTTACATCTATTAGAATACATATGTACAATACGCACCGTATCTATAAACTGTTAAAAAATCAGTTCCTAAACAGCACCCCTTCACCCTCTCCCCTCTAAATAGTCACTTTATTTGGAAACATTTGAAGGCACTTTAATTTTAATGGAAGTGATTACACTAAATCTTGTTATACTTGATTAAAAAAAAATCATAAAAATAACATGGAGTCTGATTCAGACATTGTTAGCAATTTCTCAGCTGGGCTGGAGTCAGAGAGCATTTATGCATTGAATGACTAATCTACTTTAGTGAGTCACTTAGGTATGAAAATGTATAGGAGTTTGAAAACAGATGCTTCCGGTATATTAACAAGAAATAAGGAAACAGGAAGAATGAAACCAATAATTTTAAAGAAAATTAAACATTAATCAAATATGCACAGTAAGAAACTGCATGATAAATGTAAGTATACTTAACCTTGAACATCAACGTCATATAAAATCTTCTGGGTGACAGTTCACTTATTTAGTAGGTTTCATAGCTATAAATAATTAAAGAGGATGATAATATTCTGTAATTTGTGACCTTGTTTTAACTGGAAAAAAGTTGTTACTTTTCTAAAATGTAAAAGAAATAACTGGATTTATGTTTGAATGTGTCACTGCTTGCTGTTGAAGAATATTTATTAACCACATGCAAAATATTGCTTAACATTATCTTTTTGTACTTCTTATTAAAGTTAATTTAAATATAGCACATGTTGTATTTTTGTTTTTAATGTTTTGACAGTACAATTGTTTAATTCCCCTCATGGCTTTTCTCTCAGGATTTGTGTGTGGGTTTTTTGTTTGTTTGTTTTTGTTTGCTTGTTTTTAAACAACCCATTACAGCCTCTACGAAGGCGCTTTTTTATTAAGGATAGAGTTTCTCAAAGAAAACAAACAATATATTGGAAAGAAAATATTCCTTAGCTTGATGAGAGTTTAACAGGGTTTTCTATTTATATCATGAGAATATCCTCGTGTATTCATATTACACTCAGCAATGTTTCCAGAAGGTTATAGAACATATTGCCTCAGGGTATACATTAACAGCCAGTTGATGTGCAACGTAAGAAACCTCCTACTAGAGAGCTTGGTTCATCAATGGGAGCAGATAGGGAAACAGTGCTTACTCAGAAACAACCCCAAATGTATACACTGTTAGTAGGATGTGGGTTTGGTTTTACTTTTTTGTTTGTTTTAAAGTGAGTGTTCTGAGTTCCAAGTCTTTCAGTGGAAAGGCTATAAATATTTCAGGGATGGCCCTTTCTTTTCCTGTGTAGCAGCAGCGTCACATGACAAACACACAAATTTACTTCATGGAAGATGGATGTAATTTTGCTTATCAGAAGGAATTTGGGGCTCCTCGTTCTAGGGAATCTGGGATGGAGCTATGTAATGCTCATCAGGAATACCTGGGAATGCCAGGACAGTGTGTGAGCAATCTATGTTGCAAATAGATAAATACAGTATAGTTGTAATAATTTGCATTGGAAAGGATCTCTGGAGGCCATCCTGTCAAATCCCCTGCTCAACGCACAGCCACCTTGCATCAAGTTGTGTAAGGCTTTGTCCAGTCAAGTGTTGAGCATCTCCAAGGATGAAGATCTCACAGCCTCACTGGGTCACCACCTTCATGGCATAAAAAAATTTCTTTGTATTTTATTGGAATTTCCCGTATGCCTGTTGCTACTTGCTCTCTCACTTCGGACTTCTGTGATGAATGTCCCTAGGTACATAGTCCAAGCTATAGCCCTAAGTGGTTTGCTTTATTGGTAATTTATATTGAAAACACTAACATCTGGGCCCAGGCTTCACCACAAGACTGTCTTTCCAGGGTTTTCTGTGCAAGATCGCTGCTTAGATCCTACTTGCTTGTATCCCAAAAGAGTGGATAACAAACTCTACCTGCCTCTCTGAAACAGGACAATATCCTTTGCATGTGTACAATGACTTCTGTCAATTAACAAGATGCAGTAGAGGAACTTGCTATCACATATCTTCACATAATCAAACTGGGTGATTTTGCACTTTCTTTCCCACGGTAAATTCTCACGTCCTGAGATGATATGAAATATGTATTACATCAGGTAAGGAAAAATCTCCGTTTTTGGTGTTAGAGACTGATATTAAAGTACAACACTCTCAGTAAACTCCAGTCGTACGACAACACTGTTCCCAAGGAAAAGCCTAGGAGCAGCATACACACTGCATACTAAGCAATATATTGGGCAATATGTGGGTCTGGCTCTGACTGACACTTCAAGGCTTGCCATTTCTTTACCACTGCTCTAAAACAAACAAATCCCTCCCTTGGAGTAGTGCTGACAGTTTGGACGACACATGAAACACGGGATTCACACTGGGATGCTGACGACAAGAAACTGGACATGGTTGTTCAAACACACTGATAGGTATGTGCTTGTGTTATTTGGGCATTGCTCCCTGCTTTTCTCTAGAGATGTATATCAGTAGCTTTTGAGCGTGTACTGACAGGATCCAGTCTCAGTTGTATGACCAGTACATTTCTTATGTATCTATTCAGGGTATTTGTTTATTAAGAGATTTACTGATTTATTAGGACACTGCAAATAACACCTCCTGGAGCCACCGGGTGGATTTGACTTCCTTTTCATGGCTTCCCCTCCAGAGACAATGTTGTAGTATAAAGCAAGGCAACATCCTAAGATAAAAATAAGGATGAAGATATTGGTGAACAAACAGTCTGTTCTGCTTGTCTCTTTATATATTTCTTCCTTCATGGATGCAAAAATGTATGCAGACAAAATATGCTTGGAGGGCAAAATATGCTTGTAATGCTCTCTTATTAGCAATTGTCCAAAGATAGCTATTCTTCTATTGGAAAGTGGTTTTCTTTAGTCAGAATATTTTTTCTGAATATTTCACTAGTATCAAGGAGTATTTTATGCTCTTATGGAATGCTAAGGGATTAATAGCCATGCAGAAAATGGTCTATAATATACTATATTTTTTACATGAAACTTTTAATCCAAAAATTAGATTGTAACAAACGAGGATTTCTTTTCAACAGTATCCTTTATGTACACATACGAAGTAAACAGCGGACCTGAGTAATATTTGCAGAGTTGACAAATCATATGGGAGAAAAGAAGCATTTAACTAGATCCAGCATGGAAAACATTTTGAACAGCTGTTCATTGCATTTGTCGTGGATAGAAGCCACAGTAAAAGTGAAAGATGAATATTCATAACATTTTAAATATTGAAAAGCAACTCTGCTTTCAGTTTCTTTGCAGATCTTTTGAGACCCTGGTATAAATTATTAAAGCAGAAGAATTCAGTGTCTCTTCCACTTTCTAAAGAACAGTATCATTTTTTGCTAATACTGGACATGAGTGGCAAGTGCCAACTGACTGAGTTTTATGAGGATTACTGTTTTGTGCAGAGCAACTTATTTAACTGCTGCACCCCTCTCTCCTCCCCCCACCTCCCAAGTCAATTGTTAATATTTTGAGATAGCCAGAACTGGCAATGAAAATTTTCCGAAGTTGTGACTTGCCATATTGCTGCTAAACATTTCTGATGGAACACATTATCTTTCAAAATCCTTTTCTGTTCTTCCTTTCTATCACAGCCACCTGACACTAAACAAGTTAGTGTCTGTAGAAGTGACAGTGATGGAGGCTTAAACTCAAATCATGCTTTCTGCTGCATTACAGGTAGAGTTCAACTGCTTTTACTGGTGACTGTGCACGGTGGTCAGTGTTTCTATTTTTATTAAAAAAGAAGCCTAGCAGCATTAATACACTACAAAAAGAGTCCACTAATGAGCCAGTCACCAGGTGGTACTGGAATATTTAAAAACTAGGTCCATCTGGTCACCCTGTTATTTGCAAAAGCTCACAGTAAGAGACAGAGCAACATAAAAAATTTTAAAAAAAGAAAAAGCAATAGAGGAGGCTTCTGAAGTGCATTGATGACAACTTCCTGATGGGGGAGCCAAGAAGAGGAGATGCACTGCTGTAGCTCATACTTACAAACAAGGATGGACTAGTTGGGGATGTGCAAGCCCTGGGTGCACTGACCATGAGATGGTGCTGAGATCCTGAGAGGAGGCAACAAGGCAAAAAGCAGGATTTCAGCCCTGGACTTCAGGAAAATAGACTGGCCCTGACTCTGATCTCTGCACAACACTAACTCCTACTCAGCCCCAGATTGCCGAGAGATATGTTACAAAGAGTCCTTTGGCAGATGGTCCTGAAGAGAAAAGGGGTCCAGGACGTCTGGCTGATTTTCAAGGATTTCCTCCTCCAAGCTCAAGAAAAGTCGAACTCAGCACGCAACAAGCCAAGCCAAGGTGGCAGAAGGCCTGCATGGATGAACAAGTTGGTCCTCACTAAACTGAAATATAAAAAGGAAGCATCTAGGAGATGGAATCAAGGCCAGGTGACCAGGAAGGAATATAGAGACATTGTCTGACTATGCAGAGATAGTCACGAGGAACCAAAAGTCCACCTGGAGTCAAATCTAATGATGCACATGAAAGGCAAAATGAAGGACTTCTGTAGCTATTTCAGCAGCAAAGGGAAGACTAGGGAAAACATGGGCTTACTGTTGAATGGCACAGGGACCCTGGTGACCAAGGACATGGAGAAGGATGAGGAACTCAATGCCTTCCATGCATTGGTCTTTGCCTTTAAGACTTACCTTCAGGAATCTCAGGACCTTGAGTTCTGTGGGAAAGTCAAGCAAGGAAGACTTAGCCTTGATGGAAGAAGATCAGAATAGGGAACATTTAAACAGGACATACACAAGTCCACAGGTCTCCATGGAGACATTCAAAATGTCCCTGGACGGATTCCTGTGCAACCTGCTCTAGGTGAATCTGCTTTGGCAGGGACGTTAGACTAGATGATCTCCAGAGGTCCCTTCCAACCCCTATCATTCTGTGATTCTATGATGAGATGCATCCACAAGTGCTGAGGGACCCTGATGTCACTGTGAGGCCACTCTCAATTACCTTTGAAAAAATCACAGTGATTTGAGGTAGTTCCTGAGGACTGGAAGAAAGCAAATATTAATCCTACCTTCAAAGATGGCAAGGAGGAGCATCTGGTGAACTACAGACCAGTCATCTTTACCTTGATTCTTGGGAAGGTAATGGAGCAAATAATCCTGGAAAGCATTTTCAAACATCTTAAGGACAAGACAGTGATTGGGAGTGGTGAGCGTTGACTTAAGAAGGGGAAATCATGATTGACCAACCTGGTTATTCTGTGATTAGAAGGCTAGCTTTCTGGAAAAGGGGACAGCACTGGATATTGTTTATCTGGCTTCAGTAAGGCTCTCTACACTATCTCCCAGAACATCCTAATAGAAAAACTGATGAAGTAGGGGTGAAGCGGACTGAAAAGTGTCTGAACTGCCAGACTCAGAGGATTGTGACCAGTAGCTCAAAGTTCACTTAGAAGCCAATCACTAGTTATTTACCCAGGGGTTGATGCTGAGTCAAATACTGTTTAAAATCTTGAATAACGACCTGGGTGATGTGACGGAGTGCACCCTCAGCAAGCTCACAGACCATATGAAACTGGGAGGAGCAGCTGATACACCACAGGGTTGTGTTGCCATTCAAAAGAATCCTGATAGGTTGGAGAAATGGCTAGAGAAGAACCTCATGAATTTCAACAAAGGGAAATGCAAATTCCTGCATCAGAGGAAGAAGAAGTCCATGCACCAGTACAAGCTGGAAAGCAGCTCCACAGGGATATACCTTAGGGTCCTGTTAGATAAGAAACTGAGCCAGCAATCTGCTGTTGTGGCCAACAGCCTCCTGGGTTGCCATAGGAAGGGCATTGCCAGCAGGGTGAGCTGCGTTCAGTGCTGGGCTGCTCTGCAGTAGAAAAGAGATGTGAATATCCTGGAGCAAGTCCTGTGAAGTGCCACAAAGGTGACTAAGGGCCTGGAGATTTTGAAATATAAGGAAAGGCTGAGAGAGCTAAGACTATTCTGCCTGGAGAAGAGAAAGCTCAGGGGGCATCTTATCCACGTGTATCAATATCTGAGGGAGTAAAGAAGACCCAACTAGACTTTCCTCAGTGATATCTAGTGAAAGGACAAAAGGCAAAGGGCACAAATTGATACACAGTATATTCCATTTGAACGCAAACAAACCTGTCTTACTGTGAGAGTGACTGACCACTGGACAGGTTGCCCAGAGATGTAGTCTCCATAGTTGGAACTGTCTGGATATGATCCTGAGCAACACGCTATAGGTGACCTGCTTGGAGTAAGCAGTTTAGACTAGATGATCTCCAGAGTTTCCTTCTAACTTCAATGATCCTGTGACTCTGTGCAAAAGCTGACAAAGCTGGTGTTGGATGGAAGAATGAACTTGCAGGTATTAAATTACTTTCTAAGGATCCAAGCAGATCACTGCTTCTCATGGCACAGAATTAAACAAACTCCAGGTTCAGTCTTATTTCCTCTTTTGCAAATGTGGTCTTGGCATTCTGCACTGGAATTTATCAACTCCAAGTTCTGTGTTAAATCTCAAGACCTTCCAGCTCTGAAAGTCTCTTCTTGTGGTCAGAGGAGATCATTTTGGCCTCTTGGATTATGCACGGAAGACTCCTTGCTGGAGTGAACTGTGGGGCAACCTGATACCAACAATGGCATTTCCTATAACACACAGCTGCAAACTAAGGTGCTCCTCCCCTCTTCACTTTCAAACCCCAGATCTGTAAGAACAGCAGCAAGGTTTTCTTCAGATTCCACTATCGACACAGGCTGTGTAAAGAAAGTGTGAATAAGTTAGAAGTCACAATGATAGTCCTTTAACTCTAGAAAGAGATTGACTTGAATATAAATCTATTAAAAAAAGAAATTAATACCTACCTTTTTAAAAAGGAGACTATAGATACATTAAAAAGTTAATTTATCAAACTACCAAAGATATACCTAGCCTTACAATTGAGCCTGAGGCAGTATATGGCTGTTCTTGCTTTCTGTTGCCCTCCAAGCAACATAGCTAATCTGAAAAGTTCAGAACTTGGTTCTTGGTGAATTACGTGTTAAATTAAGAATAGTCTTGATTTAAGAAAACAAACAAACAAACACAAACAAAAAAAAACAAAGGTAGGAAGGCTTACGTGGGTAGGAATAAATGCAAGTATGCACACAATCTTTGAATTCTAAAACACTGAAAGAAAGGGTTGTGAATAACAGAGGGAATATAGTCCATTTCTGTATGGGAACAAACACAGATCGTTATAGTCCAGCCAGTGATTTTCTTCCGCCTTTAGAAAATGAGGAGCTTGATATGAGGGGAGCACCTAGTGTGACCAAAGACAAAGGATTCAGCACAGCTTTAGTTAACACATGAACCTTCCTAATTTGCCAAACCTGGCCAAATTCCTAGCCTTCCATAGCCTTTGCTTAGCAGTTGCTCTTTGATCACATATCACACTGCAAACAAAGCACAGGCAATGTCAATTGTTTCAGAAAATAGAATTTAATATACTCTGCTACAGCTGTGATTCAGTGTAGATCCACATGCATTTCACTAGAAGCAACAGTCATACAACAACAGCAACAGTACAGACTGGATTTTTTTATGCAATTTTGTGCTTTTATGCAAGTCATGAGTATAATATGGTAAAATGTGTGCCAACAAAAAGCCTGATGAACCCTGAACAGGGCATATGAGTTATCCCTGATATTAATGAACCGTGCATTGTCAGAGAAATGTTCTGCATAAGCTATGGGCCTAAGCCACGGTTTTATGGCAATTATATTTGTGTTATAATTTGTGAATGACTAAAAACTGTTGCTTGGATCACATTTTAAAACACCTAGAGCAGAACAGCTAACGCTTCTTGAAACAAACTCTTACATTCAGGAGGAAGTTTTCTAATCTGGATTGATATAATAGGACAATTTGTTGGAACACTACTACTGAAAGTGATGCTAAATGCTGATTTTCTATCTTTCTTCCTTTCTTTTCAGATTACCTCCTTAGTTTGACCAATTGGGCTAAAACAGAGAGCAAGTGCTAGCCAAAAGGAAGGGATGTGAATGAGTATGCAGAGGTGAGGGAAGGGCTTAGCTGTGAACCCACATCTCTCAGCTTTTCCTGTTCTGTTGCAGTTTGAATACTTGGGTGAAATCCTGGCCAGATTCCAGCGAGTTTTGAAGCTCTTTTTGGCTCCACAGTTTGTCCCCCACCTCTTTTACTAGCATATACTTTTGTTTGTAATTTAGCCTTTTGAAAAGTGTCAAACTTGTATGGTATTTTTCATAGGAGGCAGATTTCCTGTCTAACAGCAGCTTCTTTATCAGCTGAGTTCTCTTAATATTCAGTGGCACGCTCCCATAGTCTGCTTGGTTAGCCAGCCAGAAAAGCAGAATTGGCTGTCTAAACTCCACGGCCCATATCCTGCTGGAGAGAGGAATAACTTCACTTATGTTAGCAGATCCATTGAACTCCAGGGACAATTTGTGTACGTGACGTTACATCTCAAAGTACAGCACCAAGGGCTGTATCTTTTCCAACATTAGCTGCATGTAGTAGGACATTACTGTTAGGGGTGCTAGGGTTTTTTGCTAATTTTGCAGATATTTTTTTCGAACATTAAGCGAAATTAGGAAAAATTAGCTGGATGTTTTGCATTCCCCCAACAGTCAACACAGTAGGCAACTCGTCACCATTGCTCTGTTTCTTACTTTGTACACTGGTGCCTCATTTTTCCTTAGAACAACAGCTTTTATTCCTTGCGGTTGCAAAGAAAGACTCTGAATTATAGGTTCAACATCAAAAGTTACAGCATTCCCTGAACCTGCAGATGATCTGACTCAATAGATCACTTCTGAGAAGTGTCATTTTAGTGTGTTGTGGACTAATCAGTTAATCATTTAAGTGGTACTCCTATTAAGATAAGTCATTTGAGCAAGGAAGAGGTTTGTTTCCTCTGCTAGGCTACAAGTAGATATTTTGAACTGTCTGTAGTTCTTAGGAGATGGGAAAGAGGAAATCATAACAGAAGAGCAAACAGATTTATGCAGGGCTACACTATTATGAATCAAACAGAACTAAGTATCACAGGTTGTAAGGCAAGGAAGAACGTCTTTACAAGCACCTACAAAACCTATTAGACAGCTACAGATGCTTGTCCTCTAATAAGGACCATTTCCTGTGTTGGGACACAGACTAGAATTGCAGATACACCTTGTTTTCGTGGTGGTAGGGAGAATTATTTTGTCCACCACAGAAAAGCCAGTGTGTGAGACAGCTTTTCATGTGTTTTGTGTTGTCAGCAGTTTATTGTACAACTAGATCTCTTATTCCACTTTGACATGAAATTGCCGTTTTTTTGCCGAGATCCTGCAACTGAATCAATGTTTTACCTGCTATTCATTCTCCATTTTCACAATGAAAATTCCTAAACTGTCCATTCACTCTTGTAGAGCACTAATGACAATCAGATTATTTCCATTTATTCTGAGCTTATCACAATGTCATAAAGAGCTGATGACTTGAAATTATTGGCTTTCTCACTACTCACACATTACACTTTTATGCCTGCACTTTAGTTGTTTTCTTGCCAAGTTATAATAATGGCAACATGTTAACTTTCAAGGCCAGTGAATACAATGCACATATCAATGTTGTTTGAATTATTTCATTGTTGATTAAATAGTGATCAACAATGCTAATAAGTCATCATAATTAAATGAGAATTTGCTATGAGTGATATTTTGTTAATTTTAGCAGTGTATTTGGGTTATGACAGGAAGTATGTCTCAGCTATTACTTCCCCCACTAACTCCCATTGCAGATCTTGATCTTTTCTGTTCAGTTTCTAACTGTTTCTATTAACTGGATTTTTTTTTTTATAAGGGTGGATAAACTATTCCCTTTCCACGTATGAGAATTACTTCTGGGATTTTTTTTTATGGATCTTGGCATTTGATTTGTCATGGTAGTAATTATACCTGAATCTTTTACACTTGCTTAAGCACCAGTTTAATATTATATCCTTGCATCCAATTACATTTTACAGTAAAAATTAATATTTTTTTTCATTGTGGTATGTGATGCAATTACAGATTGAATACAGCTGTTAAGAATATTCATAAGTCTCCATCAGAATTTATTTTAATCAATGGTGAAAGAATCTTGTAAGTTTTGACTCTCTAATTAATAAGATACATATATTATTCACATTGATTAATGGTTTAATTTGCAAGTTCACTTATTGATTACAATTTCTAAAATGCAGACCGTATATAAAATTTGAAACAAAAGGCTCACTCCACCTAAAGATTTCTTCGTTGGGCTTATAGGTCACTGCATATCAGAATTACATACCTGTATTAGAAGAAATTACCATTCAGATAATAAATTCTGTTTTGTATCTATTCCTTGAGGAAAACCATAGCATTTGTTTTTGAAATTAAGTACAGCATTATACTGCAAACCACCAAGGAGGCTGGAGTTGCACAGGCAAGTAAGTATTTTTGAGCTGGTGAGTACTCGCACTTTAGGATCTATGTGATATTCTCTTATGTAATTGTCTACATGTTAAATTTCATTTAAGGAAAAGATCAAATCAAACAATTTAAAGTACCAGTCCTTCACCTTATGCCTCACCAGCTCAGACTGATGCTTGAATTGCAGAGCAAACCCTTCTAGGTCACAGCTGAAGAAGCTGGTTTGTGCTCCATTCCCACCGTGATGAACTTCAAAGGCTCCCTGACATGAAGTTGTTTCAGCCTCTGACAACAGTGACCAGAATATTCTCCAGTAGAAGGTACTAGGTAAGCCTACATTTAAGGGAAACTTGTAGTGACCCAAATGCAAAGCAGGATTCTGTTGAATTCTTTATTACTCATTTCAGGTCTGATTTGCTCACTTGCTCATTTGGTGGTTACTTTCATCAAGTAATCCTGTTTAAATTAATGGTGCTCCTCACAAAGCACTTTCCTGTCCAGGTGGCCCGTGAGGACAGGTCTGGTCTATGTGACTGTGGTTTTCCCCTGCAGGTTCTCAGGTTTCTCTCAACACCAACAGGCACCTTGCTAGACCACTGTAGGAGAGCAAAGCTTAATGGATCTTTGTCTTACATCTTGTGGGGTCCTGGTGAACTGTGACAATTTATTTGGTTTGGTACATAGTTAAGTGAGCCACTGGTAACCAGCTGAGGAAGATAATCACCCTGCCAATCACCCTCTCATGCTGCAGGTGTACAGCAGGAAGGGAAGGTCCATGGTTGCCCCTCTGCTACAGACTTGTCCACTCATAAGCTTAATTGCAGTCCCAAAGGAAGTGGGACAGCATGCACTGAAGGTAAGGCCATTGCTCTGTCTTCCCATTGCAGCAGTTCATAGTGTGGTCTTGTTGCAAGAAAGACAATGACCCTTTTCATAGGAATTTTACTGAGAATTGTCTTCAATCTACATAATCAAGGAACAATGCTAACAGTTAAGCCTTAAGACATTATCTAGCCTTCAGGGACCATTATTGTTCATATTTGGCTATTTTGTAAAAAAGCTTTTGAAATATAATGCAATGTTGAGGCTGTAAAATAACCTGGATGTCTGTTCATCATCCCACTCAAAAGATATCTCACTGAACTCCCTTAAAAAAAAAATGGTTTAAATGAAAGAGCAAAAAGCTATGGAAATCCCATCTGTTGTATGGTACAGTACCACAGGGAATTAAAGAAAAGGAAAATGTGCAAAGCGGCTAAGAAAAAAATTACTTTAATTGTGAAATAATTGGAAGGGTGGAATAATGCAAGAAGAATACTTCAGAACATGCTATTTTTACAGCAAGTTACACAAAAATTGCTTAGAAATTTGTATTTTATTTGTATGTTTAAATACTCGGAATGGATTTTAAAGAGAAAATCTTAGAAAATGTTCTTATTTCTAATCTGAACTGCCTCATAGTCTGACCTACCTTCAAAGAATTGATTCTTTTCATTTTCTTTTGCACTTCAGAAAATCTGACTCCATAGAGGAACATGATTTATCGATACATTTATTTTACAAAGTAACTCAGTAAAAACCTCAACAGACATTTTTCTTGCCAAGCCAGAAATACGACCATTTCAGTAAAGTGTTAAATTAGAATCATAGAATGGTTTGGGTTGGAAGGGACCTTAAAGGTCATCTAGTTCCAACCCCCCTGCCCTGGGCAGGGACACCTCCCACTAGACCAGGCTGCTCAAAGCCCCATCCAGCCTGGCCTTGATGGGACATCCACAACTTCCCTGGGCAGCCAGTGTCTCACCACCCTCACAGTAAAGAATTTCTTACTAATATCTAATCTAAACCTTCCCTCTTTCAGTTTAAAACCATTACCCACTGTCCCATCACTCCACCCCCTGATAAAGAGTCCCTCCCCATCTTTCCTGTAGGCCCCCTTTAAGTACTGGAAGGCTGCTATAAAGTCTCCCTGGAGAGACTCAACTCTTCTCCGGGCTGAACAACTCTGACTCCCTCAGCCAGTCTTCACAGCAGAGAGTTGCTCCAGGCCTCTGACTTTCTTCATGGCCCTCCTCTGGACTTGCTTGAAGAGGTCCACGTTCTTCTTATGTTGGGGTCCCCAGAGCTGGATAAAGTACTTCACATGGGGTCTCACCAGAGCAGAGTAGAAGGGCAGAATCCCGTCTCTCGCCCTGCTGGCCACGCTGCTTTTGGTGCAGCCCAGGATGCCGTTGGCTTTCTGGGCTGTGAGTGCACATTGCCGGCTCGTGTTGAGCTTCTCAACAACCAACACCCCAAGTCCTTCTCCTCGGGGCTGCTCTCAACCCATTCTCCACCCAGCCTGTATTTGTGCTTGGGATTGCCCTGATCCACGTGCAGGACCTTGCATTTGGCCTTGTTGAACTTCATGAGGTTTGCACACGCCCAGCTCTTGAGCCTTTCCAGGTGCCTCTGGATGCCATCCCTTCCCTCCAGCATGTTGGCCGACTACACAGCTTGGTGTCATCAGCAAATTTGCTGAGGGTTCACTCAATTCTGCTGTCCATGTTGCCCACAAAGATGTTAAGCAACACGTATAACCACCATAAGTAAGAAAAGTCTTCTATGAGAGAGATTACTGATGCCTTAAGGATTATTTTTAAAGTAATCATTATTGGTATTTAGAAAAAAAAAAAAAAAAGCTTTTCTATCCTCCCTGCTCATGCAACTGTATAATACTCTTTAAAGCATAAAAATATTTAACAAGCACCTGGATTTCAGTAAATTTAATGTAAGATGAAGGTTGTATTTTCATTTCACGGTATATTTCCCTCATTGTGAATCTGAAATTCAGTCTAGGGAATTGTCATTAGTTAGATAATTAGGGAGTAACTCAAATTTATCTCACACCCAATGCAGCAGAATATGAATATCAGTACCTGTACTATTTGTGAATAATTTACAATAAGTGCTTAGGATTAGGAAAATGTATTGCTGACTTCTATGGCAACTCACATTGTGTTGAAACTTCTGAATAAATGGACCCTTGATTTCATTTCTTCCCCAGGCAGATGATGGTGCAGTTGTGTAGTTCTCATCTCGGTATGTTTCCCTCTGATACGAGCACGCATGAGGAAAAAGAAACAGAGATTTTTTTAAAATTCATGCAAAAACATTTCTATTTTTATGAGTTTCTCTTTCTTCTTCTATCCCCTTTTTCTTCCCCAGAAGATTAATACTTAGATGTGCTTTTTGTTCAGAAGCCATGCCACTGAGATTTTGGAAGAGGGGGCTGCACTGATTGGATGTTATACTTGAACAGGGATCTCTTTTTGCAGTTGACTTTTAGAAAACCTTCCTCTACTTAAAGTGCCTCCCTTTTTTGTTCTTGCAGCCTTCTATCAGGTTACAAGAGGCTATATAACAAAGGGGAGGTTATGTAATAATGTACTGCTTCAACTAAAATGTATTTCATATTCATTCTTCAGTACTATATATCCCTTTCATACTCATACTTGATAGTCACCATAAATAAATTCAGGGTTAGATTGTACCTCTCAAAGTGACTTGTGCAGGATAAAGGCAGTTGCTATTGCATTTCAGCTCTTTGTAATGCATGTAGAAGGCAAGGAGGGTTTTATCAAAAGAAAAATATTTCAGTTTTGTGAGGTTTTTTTGGTAGCAGAAAGTCAGCCAAACAGAAAACAATTGAACTTGCACTTTCTCAAAGAAAACTTGCTGAGCAATTGAGGGCGAACAGCTTTTTCCCAAACCAGTTTGTTAAATTCCATTTGGTTAAAGGCTCTTTCTTCGGTTTTGTTTTTTCCTAGTGTATTTGATTCTAGTGATTTTTTCCTTAGATTAATGAAAAGAATTCTTCCTTAGTGTCAAGCTTTTCTAGATCTTTTCCAGTATTTTACAGCTTCCAGTTTTTCTAAAACTGCTTCGTTTCTATTCCATTTGTTTGGGGGTTTTGGGTTTGGTTTTTTTTTTGTTTGGGTCTTGATTGTTTTCCTAACATATTTCATTCTAGTGAACTCCTTCTTAGCTTTGTGGAATGATTTTTTCCTTGGCTTCAGTACTTAACATCGTTATTTCTTTCTATAAAAGTGTGAGAGCTTACAAGAGCATTTCCAAGTCCCCTACCTCCCTCCAAACCCAAGGAAGATGAGATTCAATGCACCTCTTACTTCTGAGGCACAGAACTCTGAGGAAGAAACACTTGTATTTTCAGAAACTTCTGCATGCATCAGAGAGAAGTCAATAACAAGCAAACCTCAACTACATAACATCCTTTGCACTTAGTTTGAAGGTATGAAGGCGTAAGCATTTATAATATATGTAAAGCTGTAATCCTTTCCTACGCTTTTCTGAATCATCTGAGAAATTCTACCTGGTTCCCCTTCACTGGCTGAGCTGCAGGATCAGGGAGGGGATAAAGCAGGGGCTTTTGGAGCTGCAGGTGGATGTGAAAGGTGTGGCGAGCCCCTGCTTTTGCTATGCCTGAGCAGCCAGGCTGTTTGCTGCCCCCCCCCAAGCCCCTTTCTCTTTTGCAAACTGACTTCAGATTGTGCAAGACAGGCTGCAGGTTAGTGTATCCTGTCCTTTTGCAGCAGAAGAGCAGGCTTGAGTACGATGAAACTGCAGTAATGAAAGTTATTTCAAAATTTTGGAGACTTCTGGAATTCCAAATTCCAAAATTCCAAAACGTGGAGATCAACTGTGGGTTTCCTGGAGAAAGTAAGAGAATGTCATAGAATCACAGAATCATAGAATGGTCTAGGTTGGAAGGGACCTTTAAGATCATTGAGTCCAACCGTCAACCTAACACTGACAAAACCATCACTAAACCATGTCCCTACACATCACGTCTACCCATCTTCTAAATACCCTGAGGGATGGTGACTCCACCACTGCCCTGGGCAGCCTGTTCCAATGCTTGGCAACACTTTCAGTGAATAAATTTTTCCTAATATCCAATCTAAACCTCTCCTAGTGGAACTTGAGGCTATTTCCTCCTGTCCTATCGCCTGTTACTTGGGAGAAGAGACCGACCTCCATCTCTCTACACCCTCCTTTCAGGCGGTTGCAGAGAGCGACAAGGTCTCCCCTCAGCCTCCTTTTCTCCAGGCTGAACACCCCCAGCTCCCTCAGCNCAACTCTTTGGGCCCAGCCCTCCAGACAGTTTTTCACCCAGTGAAGCATACACCCATCCAAGCCATGAGCAGCCAGTTTCTCCAGGAGAATGCTGTGGGAAACGGTGTCGAAGGCTGTCCAGGTAAATAACATCCACAGCCTTTCCCTCATGCACTAAGCGGGTCATAGAAGGAGATCAGATTTGTCAAGCAGGACCTGCCTTTCATAAACCCACGCTGACGGGTCCTGAAGGTTGTCCTTCATGTGCCGTGTAATGGCACTCAGGATGATCTGTTCCATGACTTTCCCAGGCACCGACATCAGACTGATAGACCTGTAGTTCCCCAGATCCTCCTTCCAGCCCTTCTTGTGGATGGTGGTCACATTTGCTAGCTGCTAGTCTTCTGGTTTCTCTCTTGTTAGCCAGAACTGCTGATAAATGATGGAAAGTGGCTTTGTGAGCACTTCTGCCAGCAGCTTCAGTACCGTTGGGTGGATCCCATCCAGCCCCGTACTCTTGTGTGTGTCTAAGTGCTTTAGCAACTTACCAAGACGTAAAAGAGAACGTGTATTAGGATTTAGATGGTTTTTTTTCTACAGAAACAAAAATTTGTCCAGAAAGGAAAGCGAGGCCTAGGGATGATTCAAACCCTTAGTAATTTCCAGCAAATCCCATGCTATTACTCTATAATAAAAATGATCAAGTACATTTGTTCTGAAAGCAAGATAGTAGGTGCCTTAGAAGTGCCTTTGAGAATAAAATTCCCTCTACGTGCATCAGATGTTAGCAATCATTTTACTTGTTGTATTTTGGCGAAGTAGCTTGCCATATTATTTTCATTTAGAAGCAACCATAACTGTTTAAGTATTGGAATAGTGTGGGAGACAATTAGAAATTGTAACAAGTAATAAATAGCCCAAAAGGAGCTTCTTGGCTCATAAAACTCACAATATTCTGACAATGGATATTTAACTTAAGTTTATTTAAGGTATTCTCTACCTCCTTCAACTTGCCTGGTGTCTCAAATTATTTCTGAAATATAGAGTGAGAGAGTATATTAATCCTTGCACTTAAATGCCTTGGATTGATCTCCACGGAATTCTCTTCAAGCAGATCACATTGTAGCTTTTGATAAAATACAGCTCAGACTTTTACAATTTCCTTTCCTTCAGCATTTCCATTCCCAATTAAGTTAGTCTGAATTGCATGAAAATTAATTTTATTTTGCTTGCCCTTTAACTTGCCTCACAAGAATTCTTCTCACTCTGCATGCACAAAGCACCCCACTGTACTTCGTTTTTTTTCCAGGGCAGGAAGAGTGAAATGATCCTGTCATTCCCTCTTTGAGAAATAAGAGCGAAGAAAGGTTATCTTCAAAATCTTGTTCTCTCAGGTATCTCTTCTTAAGTTTGATTCTGAAGTTTATGAGGCTTTTGCTAATCCATGAGGCTCCTCCCTCCAACACCATAAAGCTCTTGGGAGCCTGCCCATAGGCGGTGCCCTGCTGCTTGCCCTTCAGCCCTGGAAAACTCTTTGTTGAGGTAACGTGTCACAAAATGTCATTCCTCAGTTCTGTTATGGATTTCTATTACTAGTAAATTTACCTACACAACTTGCTTGCATTTTAATTGTTTTTCATTGGCATGAGCATTTTATGTTTATTGGCAAACCATTGTCTGTAACTCATTGTCTGTAAACAGATAGAGTTTTGTCAGGATGTTAGAGATGCTACACAATATCCAGCCACCCTGTCATCTTCGAGGTGCTGTGTTTAAAACGCAGCTGGTAACTTTGCAATGAATTTTAAGTGAGAATGGCTTGTTTTCCATAAGAGCAGCCTTTGCACATCAACAGGTACATTTGGGAGATGACTAAGCAGTTGCCAAGTTCGGTGCTGCATGGTGTAAATGATGAGGGAGCATGAGCAGCCTTTTCTCATCCCAGGCACTTCCTTTTAGAATGTACAAAAAAAATTTCTCGAGACGTATATTAATACCCAGGCAGGGACTATACTCTGCAAGAGCTGTCTTTTAAAAAAGACTTGTTTGTCTATAGTATCCAACAGGTTGTGGGTTTTTTTTTTCCCACAAAATGAGTTTCCACACTTAGAAGTCATTTCAGTCTTGAAGAACTACTACGTTAATCTGCTGAATGCTGGATGGTCCCTGAGGGATTTTAGGACACCACTTAAAGTCAGATTTTATAGCTCTTTTATGCTTTATGACTAACACGGCTATTTTGAAGTGGAAAGAATGCCTACAAAGTAGATACAGGGGGAAAAATATGCTTAGGCAATTCAGAATAGGGAAAGGAACAAGCAGACACATTAATAATTTGCTATATTTAATCACAAGCTACTGTATTACTCCCTTAAAAGGAAATTTCCTGAAGATATCCTCCTTAAAGATTCTTGACATCTGTTAGGATGACAGATTATTTAAGAACTTCTGTGAACTGAAGGAATCAGACACGTCAGGGAGGTAAAGAGACACCAATTCCCTGGAAAGAATTTTTGCGGGAGTTATGTATTTATGGGACTACTCTGTTTAAAGATACATTATCAAAAATGTGCTGTGGTATACAAAGTGATTTGTTATTCTTCAGTAACTGTGTCTTGGTCTGACTGGCTGTGATTTTTATCAAAGATTCCACAGCTCATTTCATAAGTATTTTCCACTATTTTATAAATATTTGTTTTCCTAAAACTGTCTCTACTAGTGGAAAACTATAATTATTCCCAAATAAATATCAAAGATATAAGTAACGTTTTTGTCTGATTTTCTCACTTATGTCTCAGGAACATTATAATTTTAGATAAGTGTGCTTCTGCAGCCAGGAGGAAGCAGAGCTTTCTGTGCAAAGGGAAGAGTTTGACCTCCTCAGGTGCTCTACGGGAGCATCAGAAGAGAAACTTTGTCTGGAAAAGACTTAGACAAACAACCCCCTCAGCCAGCCTGCATCGAGATGGGTTACCTCACCATCCGCAATTGTAGCAACAAGAGCATGCAGGCGTTTCAGAAATGGCCAGGAGGTCAAATGCTGTCTGTCTGTATGGATAAACTGAGGGTAGAGTTAACTTGTTTGTGTGTGACATAGGGCTCCTTGTTTGTGTGATTTAGGAAGTACTGCTAAGTGACTGCAGCTAGGTAATGCTATGAGGGCTTGTGCTTTTACCTCTTGCTATCCCTGTTTTTTTCCAGAGCACCACAGACTAGGGGTCAACCATGAAAGTCTTTTCACCAAATTGCCCCTATTCTCATTATGGCTGTCATGGCATAAAAGGTAATGAAACGCACCTACTCCCTAGGCCCTCGTTTATGCCCAGCACTTAATTAAAAGAAAAGCTATCCTATTAATCAGTCTACGATTACATTGGATTTATGCGTTCATAGAATCATAGAATCATAGAATCATAGGGTTGGAAGGGACCTCGAAAGATCATCTAGTCCAACCCCCCTGCCAGAGCAGGGTCACCTAGAGCACATCACCCAGGAACGCGTCCAGGCGGGTTTTGAATGTCTCCAGTGAAGGAGACTCCACAACCTCTCTGGGCAGCCTGTTCCAGTGCTCTGTCACTCTCACAGTAAAAAAATTCCTCCTGATATCCCTCTTGAATCTCCTATGCTCCAATTTACATCCATTACTCCTTGTCCTATCACTGGTCATCACTGAAAACAACTTCTCTCCATCTTCCTGACACTCCCCCTTTAGGTATTTGAAGACATTGATGAGGTCACCCCTCAGTCTCCTTNCCCAGCACTTAATTAAAAGAAAAGCTATCCTATTAATCGGTCTACGATTACATTGGATTTATGCGTTAAGAAGCAATAGAATGAAAGATACCTGAGATATGCTACATATCTTTAAGGAGCAATGCATCCAAATTATAATCACGCTTCAAGGGTGGGACACCAGGCCTGTGCAGAGTACGTGGGCTAAAGAAAAACACCTTATCCAAAGTCAAGAATTTATTGTTAGTCCAATTAAAGTATTAGAAATTTAATCAAAGACTTACTACTAATCTAGTTACAATGATAACACATTCAGTAGAAATTATCCAATTACAACTATTTCTCATTTATAATACAGCTGTTGAACACAGACTTCCTAGTATCTATCCTTGTCTATTTTGTGCTCATCTTTTTTTTTTTTTTT
>VXBO01009899.1:254513-267750 GCA_013400135.1 Rhinoptilus africanus
TTTTTTTGGGGGGGGGGCAGTAGATTGATGGTGTTACTGTTCCTTAAGCAGAATATAATAAAGGAGCAGAGTTATACCTAAGATCCAGCATCTTGGGTATTTGGTGGTTATAATAGGACTTCTTCCTCCTTGTTTGTGGTTTTTCTTGGGATTATTTTTATGTGTTTGCTGACAAAAGTATTTGCTCTTTCTTCAGTGGTCTGCAAATTCCATGTTATCATTGGTTTTTAGTATATATAGTGTGTTTTTCATGTGTTGGATACTTGTCTTTTGCTGTCTTTGTCACCCTTAAATCCAGTACTACCCTAGTCTGCAGCCCCAAGGCTTCTGGTGTCATCTTGCTCTTGCAGTTTCAAGACCCATTCTGTCATCTTGTGCTTGAATTTTTTGAAGCCCTTGCTGTTCTTCAAAAGCCTTGAAGCTGTTATTTCCCAATTATGTAATTAACGTTGTATTAGCACAACCTAGTCAAGCATACATCCTCGTCCAAGGGTTATTCAAGAGTTCACTAGACAAAAAGAATGCTCCACAAACACATCTATTTTTATACCAATTATGCTTTGGTAAATACTTGTTATTAATACTTCTTAGTTATGGCAGTATCACTGCTATCAAAGTTGCTCTACAACCAGAGGGATTTCCGTCACTAGAATTGGAGTAGCTATTTTAAAAAGTTTATATTGTGTTACTTTTGGTAACTATTCTAAGGCATGTTTATCAATTGTCAGTGCAAGTTAGTGGCTTCTAGAGCTCATTGCAGATTTGAGCAGTTGAACTCAAATCCTTCGTGAACTTTGCATATTCTCAAAAGCTGTGAAGGATTAACGGTGGAGTAATTCTGTTTGAGTGCGCTGCATATGCAAAATTCATTGGTATGTGGCACTGGGATGTGTTACCTAACTCATTGATTCTAGCTTATTGTTATTACAAACATGATTTAATTTTGGTAGCAAACTTAACAGTTGTTCAAAATCCATTTATGTTTTGCATGGGTACCGACAACACCTGAAGCAGGTTGGTAATGTAGAACAGGGGCAGCCTGCATGCCTATTACCAAGTCCTCTCCCATCCAAGACCAATTCCAAATGTGATTTGGAATTCCTTACTGAAAACGGTGGATTGGCTCCATTAGGAGAAAGAACTATAAAAATAAAACATCGCGGCTATCAGGAAAAATTCTGTGGAGAAGTAAAACTTGTTGCAGAAGAAGGAGAACTGGGAAGCAAAATCCTAACAGTTCTATTAGTGGAAGCTCTTCAGGGGACAAAATTTTGACCTGATTTTTTGAAATTAATATTTAAATAAGTTCATCAAGGAGTTGAAGAGGATTTAGTGAAAGAATTAAAGGCATTTACAGGTACTAAAACTTACAGCATTTAATGGAAAAATAGTGTCTGAAGACCTGGTGGGAGAAGACTCTCCTGGTGTTTTGAGAATTCTGCTCTAAAAAGTCAACCCTTCTTCAGAGCTTCAGGCAGCAAAAATCAATTATTTTAGTCCAGCAACCAAAAATTCAGAGAGCTACTTAAACCTAAAATTCTGATTCAGAACCACACTGCAAATGGATCACTAAACCAATCTACCTTGTCTGCTACCTCCTGCAGTTTTTTGTTGAACAGGTGCTGAGTCCTCTTTGCTTTCAACTTGTCTGCTTGACAAATACAGCTATGTTAAATCCAAAGTGACTGCACTTAACCACGTTTTGCTTGGAATTTTTCACAATTTTTTTCAGACTTGGTGATGACTTTGTGTACTTGCAAGCTTGTATGCTTTCTCCAGCTATTTCAGCTGCTCTAATACACTGTCTTACATTTGTTCCCCTCAGAAAAGACATAAACTGTCACAATGGATGTATTTCTTGTATCCTGGGTGGTAAATCAATATGGGTGTAAGGTTGGACAATCTGCATGATACATAAGGTTCCAAGCCTGCAAGCCTGAGCGATATTTTGAACTCGCAGACAAAAGCAGGAATAAGATCTGAAATTTAAAGCAAGACTAGAAGATATTGAAAAGTTACCATTATTTAGAGGGATGAGGACTATAAATGCTTCTATAGCCAAGGATGAAGGATTAAAACTGGAAACTGTAGAAGGAAACATATCTACATTAACTTACGTCGCACATACCTAGCTCTGCTGTAGGAAACAGAGATGCTGTGATCTACTGTGTCTAGAGAGACAAGATGGACAGCTTGTGACAAGAAAGAGGAAAGGCATCCTGCAATGGGTAAAGAAGCATTCAGTCCAGTGAAAACAAAGACAGGATCTTCACGATAAGGACAGAAAGCCTTCTGCAGACCCTGCCTGGAAATATCTTCCAGTCACATAGACCTAAGGATGTCACACAAAAGGGTGGAAGCATCATAGTTTAATATTTGGGTTTAGTTTATCTATCTAAGATGATGATAAACATTGAGAGGTACCATACTGTCTGTTACTATGGTTATTGCTGTAGCTAGCAGGGTGATTTTATATGTTGCTTCCACAGAAGAAGAAAATTAAGACACAAGCATTTGTATGATGAAAACGGGAAAAGCCTACTCACCTTTAGAGAAGTGATAGGTAGAGTTAGTTGAACACATTTATCTATGACAAGAAGATTTTCAGATAAGTGAATCAGAAAAGCGTGGGGTTTCTTTTTGTTGCCTCTAGTTGGAAAAATCCTCGGTGATTACCATAGGTAGCATTAGCAGCATGAGATCTGAAAGACCCTGATAAGCAATGTTGGGGGTGTTTTTTGGCTTTTACCACCTCAAAACTCCAAATAGCTGCATTGTAGAGGGAAGAGTGCAAGAGGCTGTACCATGGGGCATAAGGCAGAAGGGACACTCTGATCATATTGAGCTTTTAGGAATTGAGTGCACTCTACTAATTTGTCAGAAACAGTAATTAAATTACCAGTAGTGCCGTCTACAGTGAACAACATCTGAAGAAATGGGAGGGAAAGACTAGTCACACAACTGAACAGTATGTTCTCTATGCAGCTGAGAAAGAGAAACTCAATCCTCCAAAAGATGATTTTCTCCCTCTCCATGGACTACATAGGGATGCTGGGAAATAAATCTCTTAACCTAAGCAGTTCAGAACAACACCAAAGTAAATTGTATGTCTCATTTATCTAGTCACTTGCTAAACTGTCATCTTAGTTGTTTGTTTCCTGAGTGTTAACTGTTGAGATAGCTATAACATTATAAATATCTCTGCTTTCATGGACAAAAATACAGAAAAAGATTTGAAATATTTTTATATTGCATGGACCAGTGCAGGACTACAAATCAGAGAGCCTGACGTAGTTTTACAACACCAAGCTTTCTAACAGTGGTCACCTACTTAGTTGGTTGCAGAGTAAGAGTAACAAGAAGTCATTTCTGCTGGTGTGAGATTGTAGTTCTTCAGTATGAAGAATGGCTGTCCTAGTTAATGTTAGTTGATGTACTTATCAGATTCAGAAACAATATAAATGTCTAGACCAAAAGAATGAGCTGGGCTTTCACTCTCCCACAGCCTATAGGTAGGAAGAGACTGTGCAATAGGATTACATGTGTTGTACCTGTTTTGCAGGTAAACAGAAGTCCATGGGGCTGCCGATTCAGGTGCTACCATGGTCTGTATGACTGCACCAAAACCAAATACAATGGATCTCTGTTTATAGCAGCATTCTCATTGTTTCTTGCCTTTTCTTTCTTTCTTAAAACCTCTACAAAAGTAAACAAAGCAACCACTAGATTAACTAGTTAACCTGTATAAAAAAGCAGGTATAGAATAGCAGGAAGTTCATTAGCATGGTTTTCTCTTACTCTGAAAGGAAAATTACTATTAAAAGGCAACATCACAATTTACAATGTGAGAGCAGTTACTTTCCTTTTTCCGACCTGTTCATCCCCAGATGCACTATAGCATTGCAATCATAATGCCACATTTACGGCTGAGAGGACTGCATATATGCTAATAAAGAAATGTAGTATCTTAAATAATTTAGGCTAATGAATCAGTTTAGTTTTATCTTAGCACTTGGCTACTGACATAATTTTGCCCATTCTCAGGAGCATCTCTTCCATTTGTAGACAACGCTATTAATGAAGTCAAGTAATGTCTTCCTGAAGATAAGCTATAAATTGACATAATCCCCACTCGTTCCAAACACACATACTAGTAAACCATGTAGATGACTTTTAAAAACGTTACCTTTCTTTTTTATTTCTATGGAGAGATAAAAGAAGTAGGATTGTTTCTGTACAGTGAATTTTTTTAACCTAGATTACTTCCCCGAGGAAAATTTGACAATATTTCAGGGAGCATTTTTACAAGATAAAAGCTTATCCTGCTGTCTTCAAATGCCTCTAAACAAGAACAAAAGGTAATCACAACAAGATATACACCTAGTAAGATGTCCCACCACTTTATATTATCAAAATTCTATGCTGCAATTTAGCCTATGGATTTATTTTCAATACATTCTTAATGATCAAGAGCTTGAATAGGATTAATGAACTCATCTGTCCCCAACAGATGCAGTGTGTAAGTCATCAGGTTGTCACAAGTCATGAATATTATATGCTTATGAATAGGCAGCTGACTCTGAGTCCAACCAAGAAATGGGTGCTCCTGGCTAGGACATTCATGTAAGGCTCCAGAAAGAACACTTGCTCTAGCAAGAATCTCCATCATCCCAAGAAGGCAAGTAACTTTACTTTTTAAAGACAGTTTTTAGTGTTTACTCACCATGACAAAAATGTTATGTGGTATCTATTGGGCAGGGGACTACACCACTGCTCTTCAAAAGTATTTTGTAATTGCAGAAGGCTCCAGCAATCCCTGGTATCTGTTCAGCTATGACTCGCTTTATCTGGGGCTTACGCAGGGACTACTGCGCGGCATAATGTGGCAGTGACTCAAGGCCAAGAGACAGTCTGAGTGTGTCTTTTGGTGCTACACTTGGTGTCCATTGGTGCTACTCTTACTCCAAGGGGCAGATCTCATTCTGTTGCTGACCCAGTCTACGGATCTACAGCAAAGTCTGTGACTGGCTAAAGCAGTGTCTCTCATTCTTGCCATGATTCACCTAGAGAGTGCAGCTGGACCTCAGGTAATACTCACAACCCAGGCTATAAATATCAAAACCTGAAGGCAGGACTTTATCACAAGATGAATTCACAATTTACTGGGAGAAATTTGTAGAATGACCACAGGCAAGCAAGGTTCATGATGGAAACAAGGCTCTGCAGACAGACAACACTGACAAGAGTGACTGCCTTTATATCTAACTGTCTTTTTTTTGACTTTCCACAAGATTTTACACTTAAACCCTACATTCTTGACTAAGTGGAGTGTGTGCAACCACTGCTGAAATTTAACAAGGCAGTATAAGAAATTTTATAAAGTCACTGATACTGCAGTAGATGCTTTGAAGAAATTCTGGGATGAGAAAGATACAAGTTAGAAAAATGGGAGTAGGGGTATGGTTCTCTTAAAATAGTCTTTTTTTTTAGCAGAAGAACAGTGTGATCCGGGAAGAGCTGCAAACTTTCTTGCAAATAGACATCCAGGTCCTGGGATTGATCTGGAAGGAAACAGGGACTGTTATAAAGAGCTGTGGAAGATGGATGGTGGAAATTCCTCAGTTATGGCACACACTGTCAAATTCTGCATGAATGGCAGCTTCTACTCGACACTTGTCATAAGCCTGTGACACACCGAGACTGGCAGCTATTAACATACTGCAGTCTTTGCAATACTTCCTAAAGAGGAAGGCTAGCCTCTGGGTGGACAACATTTTTCCAGGAGCTAATGGGTATTTAATGGTGAAAAAAGATTAGTAGTTTAGAAGAAATATTTTAAAGGAAAGGAACTATTAAACAAAATAGATTAGAAAATTAATTTTAATTTACATTTTATTTTATTAAATTATAATGAAATTTTCAGACTAAATAATGAATCTGTTTCACATAGCTAATACAGTGTGATAATTGAGGTGAACCTTCACAAAAACATGCAATGCTTTTAACAGCTATTAGGGAAATCAAAGGCTCTAACATCCAGACTATTACTTGCAACACAGCTGAAGCAGAAGATAATACAAGTATCACCAATCTTGTCAGTGGAATTATTTTAGGAGATGTTTCCAAGAGAATGGTTGAATTACCCAGGGAAGAACCATACTCAAGAATAATAGAGTCATCAATGATACAAACTGAAGCAGCTGTTCCGTTAGTCTCCAATCAAAAGGGTGAATCAGTATTGATAATCATAACTAACAATGACCTTCCTGAGAGCATATGATAAACCATACGATAATTCTTCCACTTGTTAAAATAGTTGATTTCTATGTCATTCACTAGAATTATCTCTGCACAGCAACATTTTTTTTTCATGATAGAATGATGAATTTTCATCATATGCAGATGCTAGAATATGCAAGTCAGTGATTAAAGACAACTGCAGAAGCAAGACTTTGTCTAGGAGCAAAAGACCTAAGACTAGTGGTCTCGTAGTCCTAGCTTCCGGTACTGTTTGAGAGAGAAAAACGTTCTTCTCTGGGACATGTTAAAAAACAAAGTCAAAGCATTTTTTTATTGATGATGCAATGAAGTAGTTTTGAAATTGTACCATGAAATACATCTTTAAAAGATGAGCGCACTTCTGCATTTTGACACAGTGGAATATGCATTTATTCTTTAGGTTCCATGCTATGTCAGTGCTGCTTCATGTTGACATGTTTGGTATCATCGGCAAATGATTACTGGAAATTAACAGCATTTTCTTTACACAATCTAGTGAGGACCTGTCATGATACACTACTTTGGAAAGGTTTGGTTTTTTTTTTCTTTTTCTCTCAATAATTAAGCTTGGAAGCAATGCTGGTTTTACATGATGTATTTTGACCTATTCCTGCCACTGCAAATGAATCTGTTGACCTGTCAGATGAGTTTACACCAAGCTAAATTGTTCTGTTCATTATGTAGTGAATACTCAATAACAATTAAAATAATGTGAAGCTCAGCCAGATCTGTGCTTATTTCCCTAGTAAGCACAGGAGATACTGATTATTGTGATGTATTGAAAATGGAAATTAAACATTGGTTTTGAAAGTGTCCTATAGTAACCAATAATGTGAAGATGAAAAAAAAATCTTAAGAAGAAAGATGGAGATGCAAAAGCAAAGGATAAAATTAGTGCAACTTCAGAGAATGTATGTGCTCTGTAAAAGGCAGCAGAATATAATCTAATACACCAAAAAGCAATCTCTAAATATCTCAGGCTTTTGCTACAATTGAGAGGTCTAGAGGTCAATTAATAACAATTATAGAAGTTCAGCAAGTGACATAATATATTGCAGAGAGAGCGCTAATGTTCTGGACAGCAATTATATCACCCTTCATTTAGATTTGCTTTGGGATTCTGTTACCAAGAGTTTAAATCGGTATTCTGGAGAGAATATTTTTCAATTATCGGACAGACCAGTCTTATGAAGAGACCTTTTTATGTCTTGTGCTTTGCAGATTAAAAAACTTCTTATACTCTAAGGAGGATTGGTCAGGATAGGGTATGCTGAAAAGCCACTTTCAACTTTCAACAAAGGCTGAGCCAAGTATCAACTGAATCTTTTTGAAACTGGAAAAAGTACAGACCACAGTCTTTTGCCTGCCCCATTATTTTTCATTTTCACATGTCTTTGTCCTCCTGATCTGGCTGGAACAGTAAGTGCTCACAGTAGTCAGGTAGAACAGCTGCCCTGTTAGCCTCTAACAAAATAAGACCAGACACATAATCTAGTATTACTCTCCTGAGAGCATGCTGTAAGCCATGAAACAATTCTTATTCTTACCATTTTCAGGGAATTTCCATCCTACCTGGAGACAAGAGGAATCAGCAAAGAGAAAAGAGTTCTTTGCTATATGATTGCAAAGTATGTCAGCACCTACATTGGCAGGCTGATTTGCCATGATTCATGCCAGGATCCTAGTCCTCTAATGACTCACTGTGGCTTTGGCTACATTGGCAAATACTGTGGTGAAACAGAAACAGGTCTTCAGAGAGAACTGGTTGGCACTAAGAACCCAGCACCCACAGTAAGCGTGTTTTGGGGAGGGAGTGTGGGGGGGTGTACTTGACTAGCACTAATCTTGTCCCATAAACTGAAGACCCATTTGTGCTGAAGCACAGGAGATTCCAGCACTCCTGGAAAGCACCTCCGAAAAGATGCAGGAGGTACCTTCATGTGCTCCAGAACCTCTTAAGCCAGCTAAAGCTCAGTAGGTGGAGGTGACTGGGAGGTTCACTTTGAAAGTGCACTCGTCATTTGAACTGAAGTGCCAACGTGTATGATCAACTCTCTGTACATTTACACCACTGGGTTGAACTATGTTGCTTCCTTGCCAGGGAAAATAGAGCATAGACTGGAGAAGAGTTTGAACCAGTGCTCATCCCCTGCCCATGACATTGTGGTAGTCCAAGCTGGACTTAACTTCCTAAATGAACTAGAGTGCATCTTGGTGCCCAAGTCCCCTGTAAGACTCCTTGCCTTGCCTGCAGCACATGTATGCCTCACACTTGCAAGTATCCTTCTTCTCGTCGGTCACCATATTCCCTAGCAAATTGTGCTGTCTTCAAAGATGTGTCTTGGCAGATGGGAACTCCAGGCTCTTGAGAAATCCAGGGTCCTGGCCTGCATTTTCTGGAAAAGTGGATGAAAGGTGAGGGAGAGGCAAAGATAAAATTGTGCTCTTAGGGACAAGGAGAGGGAGGGATTGTGGATTTATGCCCTGCAAAACAGGAAGGAACAAAATGTGTTTATTTGCTGTTTCCTGACTCCTGTTGCAAACGCTTGGAGGTCTAGTGAGAGGCAATGACAATAGTCATAGACCAAGGGAATACTTGTGCTTTGAAGTTATCTTTCTGTACGTAAGCACTTCAGCCTACTTATCATAGATCTACCTACACTTCAATTTGTTTTTCATTTTATCATAGCTTAAATGGAGAAGAAGGGTAACATGCTAAATGTAAAGGAATATCATCTTACATTCTCTAACCCTTCCCCTCTCCCCTGGATGCAAAGATGGGTGCAGTCTTCTCCTTTCCTACTTACATCATTCTCCACTTGAGATTACTTCTCTCAATCAATTTTTAAGTGCCGCTAAAGTTGTTCTGTTAGTAATCATTTTAATGAATAACATAAGTGAGTGAGCAGTTAAATCAATGTATCGGAGATGAAATCTTAATTAAAATGGTATTTAGTTATGGGAAGTGAGAGTTTTATAATTTATTTTCTATTAAGATGTTGACTGTTTTGCTGAATGCTATTATTTTTTGGGTTTAATCACAATATGAAAGCTGCACTGAAGTGACGTTTCTGCGTCTTTCAGTTCTCCCATGGAGATCCACCATCCTCATCATTAAAGGCCCATTTTAAAAGGTCAGTGCCAAAATGTTTGCATTCATTTCCTTCTTTTTTGAGATTTTTTTACATCTATTGCAAGAGTAGGCTACAGTGCTGTTTAGGATTGAAATTTATTAAAGAGCAAGCACACATGATTCTGTGATTCCGTGATTCAGGTAGAGTTAAGCATGATTATGCATATTTAAAACCACTTTTTCTGAATTGCCCTAAGAAGAATGGAACTGTTTTAATTTGGGCTGCAGGTTTAAAATACTGTGATTCTGTTACTCAAGTGCAAGCACGCATCTCACATGTACATGCTTTTTCAATATGTCCCTGCTCATTGTAGAGGGCTTGGACTAGATGACCTTTAAAAGTCCTTTCCAACCCAAACCATTCTATGAGTCTGTGAATCTAAGGAGGGAGGTACACACAGGAAATAGCTTTGTGCATCCACAGTTAAGGTCTACAAATGTAACTTCACCAAAAAAAAGTGTTACGTAAATTTGAATCTACCCTTTTAAAGATGTGGCTGCAATGGTTCCTTGAGCTCTTCCTATCGTATATGCTTTTTTGTGTGGAGGACAGAAGATGGGCCACCCACTAGGGCTAGACTTCAAAGCTCTTCACACACTCCAAGAGATATGCAGGCACACAACCTGCCATTGCTTCACTTGTTCCTGTCAGGAAAGAAGTTATGTCCAGGAGAAATACAGCAGATGTGTGATGTCAGCTATGGAAAATTACATACGAGTGGTTTTAGGTTCCTCTGTGGTCTTGAGTAATGAAATACTGAGGAATTAAAATGCTTTTCGATACTAGGCGTGAAGGCTCCCAGGTGCAAAATATAGTGATATTAACTAGTTTTAGGGTTTTTTCCCTCCTCCTCCTGCTTGGACTTCAGCTTAAAGCACGAATCTTCTTTCTCATATCATTTTAGATGCCTTACAGATTGCAGGTACCATTGAGTTGAATAAGTGGCTTCCAGACTGGAAATCACAAGCTTGTGCTAAGTGTCTTTGCTCTTTTTACAGTACCAGAGGTTAGGAGTATTTTCATGGAATCCAAATAAATTCTAACACTTTTAAGAAGTTAGAAAAGGGATGATCTACCCTGGCTGTGTTTTAGAGGACTTTAACATTGCACTTGATTGTCCTATTATATTGCACCCCTCAAACCTAGAGGGTAGAGAAAGATTTCAGATGAGCTTGGGCAGAATTTTTGTGCCGAGCTGATCAAACTGGTGCTCTTCTGGGTGTTTGTACGGGTGCTGCTCTATAGTCCGGGAGAAATTTCACAGTTTTCACATGCTTTCTCTGTATCTTCCACTATTTGGCAGCAACAAAGCTGAGAGCTGAGATGTGATTTTATACTTAGGTACTTAAAATCTTTACCAAATTTAACCCTTCAATTATTTTTCTTTTTGTGTTTGCCAACATGCCATTGCTTCCCATTTCATAATTAACTTCCCATACTCTGATGAATTAATCAGTATTCTCTTTTTTTTTTCTATAGATTTAACCAAACTGAAACTTTCATCTGCAAATTTTTCTATTTCTTGTCTTTAAAACTGTTATTTCAGTGAGGAATTGGTTAAATAAAGGAATCTCAAGAGCAGATTCTGAAGAACTCGTAATTCCTCTTTTTAATGTGGAAAGTTGACCACTGATGGTAGTCTCAAGTAATTTCTGAAAGATGGCATTACTGTTCTACTCACCCTATTACTATGCAGATTCTTTAACAAATAACTGATGGACTTAAAAGGACTTTGAAGGACAGTGAATTATGTAGCCCTATTCTTCTATTCCCAGACTCATTAAATATGACTGAAGAAGTTAGAGACAGTGGTTTTCCTTTGCAGAAGCCATTCTGGTTTGTGCCTCTTCAATAATAATAACGATCTGAATCCTACAGTTTTGCTTGTACGTGAACATTGTTCAATTTGCTGCCTCTAACGTGATGCTTAGCAGGTTTGAAATTCCTCTGTTGACCCCTTTCTTCACCTCCATTCTTTTTTTTTTTTTTTTTTAAGACAGCCCTCCTGCTCTGAGCAGGAGAAGATGGTTTTAACTGAGAATTTAAATATTGTTGTTAGGTCGGCTGTTCCAGTACCGAGTGGCTGATGAATATCAGCAGGCCTTGGTAACTCACTGTCCTTTAGTTGATTATCCCGCATCAGCATCTCCTCCTTTTGATGCTCATCTAGGTAATTTCCCCAGCTTTTCTTCAATATCCTCTTTTCCATTTTGCAGTTTTCCTTTACTGCTTCTTTTGTTCCTTAGGAATACAGACAATCCAAGACGATTTTTTTTCTCCACAAGTTTTCTTCTGGTAGTTAAAGAATTTTTATTTTTTTTGTTTCATGTTTGCTTTTCAACATTTTTAAACTTGGTTTTCATCTAGTATTTTACTTGCTCATCGAATATTTTTTTATCTAGTTTTGCGACGGATGGATTTATGTTGTTTATTTTAAAGTGCAAGGAAAATTCAGATTTGGGACTTTCTGAAACCAGCTTGTCCTGATGCCATCCTCAGTCTCATGTCATTTGAGAAATTTCACTGGCATGGATTTTATTTTAAATTATTTGTAATGGCACTTCTATGTGCTTCAGCATTCTAAACCTAGAAATCAAGTGAAAAATGTTATTTTCTCACTATTCATGCTATGTGGTATTTTAGCTGTAATCCTCCACCTCCTTCAGTGCTAGCAAGCTGCTGGACCTACACAGGGGTGAAATTAAGTGGTTTTAAGTAGATGCTCCAAACTGCTCATGTAGAAAGAAGATGTCTTGTAATCCTGTAAGTACCCTTAAACTTCTTACGTCAAACTTTCTTGGTAGTCACATTAATTACATAATATATTTTCGTGACAGGGTGAAATTTTATAGATTAGTAGAGTTTTAATGGCTCCATAAACATCAGACTGCAAAGGCACAAGAAGCGTTCGCGGCATATTTTGTGAACTGCAGTCGATTTGACAGATCAATCCATAACAAACCTGAAGACCACGGCTATTTTCAGGGCAAAAGGACTTCCCAGAGAGAAGGGGACTTGGGGACGGGCTGTGCTTATTTTCTTGCTGAGGGGGACGGCAATCCTGCTCCTTGGAGGCAGTGCCACTAGCTGCAGCAGGGGAGCTGCTTCTGCACTCACTCTGTAATAAATGCATGTTCTCTCCTCTGAGCTCATGCCTCTACCATCACGCTAGGACGCTACCCGCTGTGTTAATCCACCAATAAAGAGACCTCAGGTCATACAATAATATGTGCCTTTACCTTCTGCCAGTACCCCCAGGGCTGGCAATTAATTGTCAAGTCGTTGAATTTTCACTTAATGTACTGCAGCTCTCTGAAGCGTGGTGAGTTTCTTTAACCGTTAAAAGCAGCTGTAAACTGTATGTATAAAGTAATGACCAGATGATGACGTGTAGAGAAGCAAGAAAACCCAAAACAAAGCTCTGCCTTTCATCGGAATAACCACTGAATGAGGGATTATTTACATTTCTGAGCATTACCTCTTGACACAAAGGGGAGGAGGAGGATAGGAGGATGACTACGAAACGGTTTGCTCCTCACGCTGAGCATCACGCAGCGCAGGTTCCTCCAGGAATGCCCCATAAACAAGCTGCAAGCAGGGACACCTCCGGGCACTGGCTTGGGGAGGGATCCAGGGACCATCCGACCCTGAAGCCGTGCAAAGAAATACGCTTTATTTAAGCGCTCGTCCCACCGGGACGTAACCGCCTGCTTGGGGAGAGCACTGCAGGCGCGGAAGCTGCGCCGCGCCTCCGCTACCGCGGTTGCTTTACCTGCCTCGGCTTTGCTTTTGGTGGGGGGTATAGTAGGGGGTGTTTTTTTTTT
>VXBO01009899.1:268758-301095 GCA_013400135.1 Rhinoptilus africanus
GGGGGGGGGACGGTGGGATTGGCAGGGTCGCTATCCCCCAGCCTCTCCGGAGAAAACTCGGGGAAGGGAAAGCGCCTTCACGCCCATGGATGCGTGGGGGGGCCCCGCGCCCCGCTGGAGCCGCCGCCGCGGGGCCCGGCTGCTGCTGCTGCTGCTGACCCTNGGCGCCGCTGGATGCTTCGGAAGAGGCTGGTCCAGCCGTCGGTGTGTACCCTTCGGAGTGTCGGGACTTTGTCACCGTGCTGTCCCCGCAGCGGGGCATCCTCCCCATCCCTTGGGAGCGGGGCCGGGCCCGGGCGTGGGATGGTGCCGGGCAGCCGCCCAAGCCCCAGAAGTTGGAAATCGGTGTTTTTGAGAGGGAGTTGCAAAATTGAAGGGCTCTGAAGAAACAGCAGTCCGGTAGTGCTGTGCAAATGTGTTATTGGTGCCCATAACAACTTAAGGGAAAGCAATCAGATCGCTCTACTCCATTAATAATTCAGAGCTAATGTGAATCATTCCACAGGTTATACTCTCATAAAAATCACAAGGCAGTATTGAAAGGGTATTTGACTGTTACCCAGCGTGTCTTTCTTTTTAACGGTAGACCAAATTATCATTCTAAGAGGGTATACAAAGTGTGTAGTATAAAGGCTGGCAAAACGAAAAAAAAAAAGCTATTAAACATTTAAGTTCGTCAGACTCTAGACCCCTTCCCCATACTGAATGATGATTTATCAGTCTGCGTGAAGTGTGTTGATCTCAGCTCATCTCTCATCTTCAGCAGGCTGCTGTGTTATCCTAGTTAGAAACACCACTGATTATACTTCTCTTAATGTGTGTCTTTTAAAACCCTGGCATATTATGGAAATATTTTTCAAAAGCATTGATGGAAATTATACCAGTGCAGCTGTGCATCTTCAGAATGTTTCTTAATGAACATATTGTACCTCAGGTATGAAAGAAATTATCAAGTGGTTTGAGAGAAAAGAATATGCATGCTAATTTATCAGCTCAAAGACTTAGTTACAAAAGGGGAGGACTAGCTAAAAAAAAGTTATATTTTTTTTTGTTTGTCAAAGTGTGGTTGCGATTACAGGACTAGGTGTAGATTATTATGTATACATCTCATTAACTGTAGCATTTATAAATGAGTGGATAAGATGTCTTTAGTGAGAAAAAGAGGTAACTTACATGCATTATTTTATTTTGTGTTCCAGAACATCTCAGATAAAATGGAACCTTTGGCGTAAATATCCATGTATGTGAATCAACTATTTTCAAGCTTGCCTTTCATTCAGAGGCTACATGGGAAAATGGTGGTTGAGAGATTTTTCTTTTTTCCTTTTTTTTTTTTTTTCCTTAAGTGACCACAAATGGACATGTTTTTCAGATCCTGATTCTCGGGTATGTAGTGCATTATAACTCAGGTGTGTTTGCAGAGTGCTCAGGAGCTCTAGTGCCTTTTAGCAGCCCGACACAAAAGTGGGATGGAAATACTGCTTTTCTGTTTCTTTGGATGCCTTTCTGTAGTTTCAGCCCAAGGTCTTCCTTGAAGTTCAAGCTAAAACACAGAAGTAATGCTTTTCTCAAGCATAGACCAGGCTGCACCAATTCTGTCTGTTTTTCTAAAAACACCTTGCAGGAGCCAACCCACCTTTTCAGCACATACTTTTAAAAGGTTGCAAATGGCATCACTTCTAGTATGCATTTATACAGAAAGTGCTTTGTCCTGAGTGAAAATAAAGTTACTTCAGGTGTAACTTCAGGAGCTAAAGCCATTTAGCTTTAGCTAAATGCAAGGACGTTGGAAGTTGAGTCCAACCAAGAGTTTATGCTTTTAATGTACTGCCCCCAAAGCTGTAGCGTGGCCTTAGACCGAACTCCCTTCACCAAAGGGATTCGTTGCAGTTGAACTCTGTCCCTTAAAACTGTTTTCCCCCAGTTCTGCGCGTGCCCCACAAACAGACCAGAATGGCCAAAGCACTTCATGGAACTTCACGAGTCAGGGTTTTGAAGGACTCTTTTTGGCGATAGCTGACATCTCTTCTGTAGCAGGAGTTGAGCTGGGAGCCTTTCTGTAAGGTATGTGGAGGAAAAGCGTAGTTACCCAGCAGCCACCGCAGTCCTAAATGTTCAGCAAACCCATTATTCTTGTTGAACTCAAATAAATAGATAATTCATAGGGAGAGCATAAAGCTGACAATATAATTAATATTATTTCCTTAGTTCTAACCATACAGGTGGAGCATAACTGTAACATTTCTCCTAATTTATACTAATTATGCTGCTTCAAATGGTATGTGCTGGTCAGCATCCCTAACAGTATATTGTAAGCTAACTTAATTTTGCTTTAGTTTTGTAACCTGAAGGTTCTAAAAAAAAAATAAATTATAAATGCTCCATGGCAATGTAACTGTCAGAAGGTGCAAATGTCAACTAATATTTTCTTTTCCATTTCAAAGTATCTCTTAGGAAAATACTTATATAATACGGCCTACGTTTCCTTCTCATATAAATTCCTGGATCAGAGTTAAGCCTGTCATAACAACATGGGTTTCTTAATGCTTGATAATAGTGATTTACTGTTTCATTTGAACATCTGTGATGTTTATTCATTATTATCCTCACTCTTACGTGCTTTGTTCATGATGTGACAGTGAAGAACTTGTTATTTAGCAGACCCAGTGGTTTAAAATATGGTTTATTTTATTAAAAGTTTATTAATATTTTCTTTTGTTATTATAAAGTTTAATGAGACATAAATATTGAGAAATACTTGTATTGTTTGCACATAATTTTCTTGCAATGGATTTAAAGGAAACTTTCAAACTATGGCAATCCATTAAAAAAAGGCTCTCATAGCTAATTGAGCTACATTTTTAATTACTTTTAACTTTCTGCTTTTTTAAATATAACTGATGTTGGATAAGAGCACCCTTGCTACTGATTCAAGCCTTTCTGAGTTGGATAGAAAAGATTAAAGGTGAGCACTCATTAACTTTGGTCAACTTTTTTCTGGATACGTAAGTCTGGCCACCGAGTAAATGACAAGAGGTTTGGGGGATCTGTGGGTTTTTTTTGGAAGCTGTAGAGGAATTTTAATAAGCTGGGTCGAACAGTACAACTAGTTGCTATGGCCAGAAGGTAGGACTACTTAAATGGAGTTGGCATATGCACTGGTTGAAAGTGGGTTGCTTTGGTTTGTGCTATCATATATAAACTAAAATGGCATGTGTGTTGAACTCGCAGAAGAACGAAGATGAGCATCTCCCAAAATGGGCAAAGAGACGTTTTTGTACTAACATTTATGAGAGGAGAGTGCTAGGCCTTTTTTAATTACCTGCATAGCCCTTTCTTGCACTGCATACTAAATTGAGTGTGTACTTAGGTAAAATAACGATATCATAACTTATTTGGTAAAGAGCAGCAGCGAGAAGTGGTAATTATAAATGACAGCATGTAGCATGCTGACAGGAACCTTTCAAAGGCTGGTGGATGACAGTGACAGTAACTTTTATTTCTTAACAGTTTCTATGAATGGTAATAATTTGTAAGGAGTAATTCAGATGCAATTGAATTAACCTGGAGATGACACGGAAGTCCTGACTTTGCATTTTTACACAAGTGAGTGTTCTTAATGAGGCTGAAAATAGTGATGGGTTCAGTGGCCTACTGGCCTACGTAAAAACTTGATTCTACTTATCTAAGAATAAAACATTAAATCATGCAAAACCACTGAACTAATAGAGGTAACTGGAGAGACTAGAAAGGTCATCAGGAGCTGACCAGAAGAGAACTTTTTTCAAAGAAGAGGGAAATGTCAGTGATATGGCAAAGATGGAAAGAAATAATTTCTAAAATACACTTGCATTGGTGGATGTTCAAGTCAGTAGGATCAGTTGTGATAATCCAGTCTGATATCAGAATAAACAAAACTGGAGAATTTACCCTGGCTTTTACATCAGGTTTGTTGCTTCAGTACAACTGTTCTAAGTCCGTGCATAAAGATTTGAGGAGGAGGAATCCAATGAGGTATTGCACAGTATTTCTAGTCTGAGGTTTCTCTGGCTTTCAGCCAGTAGCTCTCTTGTCTTCCTCTGCTAGCTGAAAAAACACTGATTTTTTTTTCCCCAGTTCCACCTGGTACAGCTGTTTCAGCCACTCAAGTCCATGTCCATGTCTCTCTTTGGGGAAATCTTGGTTCATACATCTGGTTCTGCAGGGCAACCTCAGGTTACAGACCCATGGCTGCAATGGCTCTTCAGGAGCAGAGTGTGGTCTGCAGTGGCTGCTCTTCTACAGGATAACCAGTCACCAAAGTTCCTCTTCGCCCTTTCTGCCTCTGCCAAGTTTTGCCTTGATGAGAACTCGGAGCACCTCAAATGAATTCTGAAAATTCTTAAAGGAATCAGCATTTTGGTCAGAAAACATCCTGCTGTGTTTTTCTCTCCAGCCTAGTCTTTCATGATATGTTGTAGATTATTTGCTCGGAGAAACCTCCTCACCTCTCAGAGATGAGAAGCTGCAGGGCAGTTGTATGCCTAGGATAAATGATCTAGTCCAAAATGAAAGTTTTATACAAATGTGTCAAAATCAGAGATAGTCTATGCAGAGTGGAAATTTCCATTGAATTGGATTTACCCATGCTACAGTCATACTAAATATTCTTAGAAGTATTTCCCTGGTATATGTAGTTTAAGAGGCAACTTGATAGCAGCTTACATTTTTCTCTCAGATAAGTAAACTGAGCTGCTTACATTTCTTCAGAAAATAGTGAGTTGTTTGTTTAACCATTTAGTAAACACTTTCCATTTTTTCTTTGAATAATGGACCTCAAAAATCGGTAGATAATATAAATATTAGCCACATTAATGGCAGATACATATACAGAATATTACTTCCCTTCTACTGCTTTGCACTGCTGAGATACTCTATCCCAGGATTAGCTCCAGTCCTGCCCTGATGTACCTCATGTCCTTTTTGCTTTCTGCCTTGATCCTCAGATCCTTTCCATGTCACTGCATTCATCTCTGGTAAGGTGAGAATGGCTAATTCTGTGTTTCTAAATTTATATGCAGTTATTTTTCTTATTTTCAGGCAGACAGACAGACATAGTGAATAGGAAAGATCTGAGGTAAAATGAGATACGTCCCCTTTGGATTAAATTATTTGAGATATTAAATAGATTGTTAGTCCTTTCCTTTAATATGGTTTTCTTCTTATTTAAGGCAGCGTATCATGAGGTAATAAGTCTTATTATTATTAATGTAATATTATGGTCCAATTTATCTTTCAGAATAAAGTTCAGCTGGATGGAATTTATATTAGGAAGAAGTTGTAGTATTAAGTATTAATTTATGTAGCTAACTGTCACTATGAGTCATGACAAATTTTTTTCTTCATTGTCCCATGCCATATTTACATAGCTGAATAAATTATGTAGATGTTTTTAAAAATAAAGTAGCCTCATTGTGTTCCACGGGGGAGAAAAGTACTTGATCTCACCAGTATACAGTCATTGAGTATGTACTGGATTGTCTCAGACCTGCTGCAGGTGAGATACGGACCTGTAGCTCACGTTTTTGCTTTGTCAAGGGGGACAATCCGGCTGCTGGTCTGTAGGTTGCATCCAGTGGGAGACAGTTCTGGCAACTGTCTGACAAGAGGTGGAATACTCCTGTTGTAAAAGATACGTGTTATATTTAATACACAATAAATTACAGTGGAAAAGAAAGAATTTTGCTTGCAGAGAGAGAGAGAGCAATCAAGCTTTTTATTACACGGTTTAGGTATTTACATTAGCCCTTACGGAGTATATTCACCTCTTTGTACAATTATTCATTAGTTTCCTTGACCTTTGGATTACTCCTTAATTGCCTAATGACAGTTACAGTAAAATTTCAGTAGAGCCGATTCACCGTGTGTCTCCTGGGGGCATGTTGTCATTGCCTGGTTATTCCAGTTGTATGGCTTTTTCTATTATTTTAGGCCATATTCACCTATATGCCACAATTACAGTGTACAGTTCAGTGCAAGTCTCTCGTTCTGTTGCTACTTCAGTCTATAAATATTTCTTTGCCTCCTGTGGCAGGAGGCTGATACCTGCTCCCATGTCTACCAGAGTTCTGAAACATTTCAAATAAGCTTGGTTTTTGTGCAGGGCCATAGTAGAATCCTAGTTACCTGAAGATTTTGCAGGAAATATGCAATGAATTGTGTTAGAACAAATGTTCAAACGAATAAGTTGAAATACCAGTAGCTTAAATGATTGAAAATGCCTTACAAAGAAGAACTCATTTTATGTATTTCTTGAGATGCTGGTGACATTTTAAAGTAGAGATCTAATGAAGTTGGCTTTGCAATTTTGTGAATGTTACAGTGACTGTGGGATGGCATTTAATTGGGCTAAGTGCTTTTTATTGAGGTTATGGTTCTCAGCATTCATTTATGTTAGGTTTGGTTTAAGTCTAGTTCCACTGTGGAAAGTGTTTCTTGAATCAAGGCACTTAACCCATCGCCAATCTATCAGTTCATTCTGAACTTGATAACAATTAACCTTTCATCAGTCAAGTGTAGACAGGGATCTGCAGTCTCTTGAACAGAGTGCTGACCTGTGGCACAGGGATTTATGTGTGTCTGTCTTTGTGTGATGATCCTACTCTGAAACTTCCAGGAGATCTGATACTGCTGTGGTTCGTACACGTTTCAGATATCCAGAGAGTGATGACCTTTCATCATCATGTCCTTCCTTAGCAGTTTGGGGATATTTTATCCTTTATTTAATACAATCTGTCCCTTTTCAGTTATATCTACTTAGGCTCTATAATTTTCTACTGTTACCCTTTTATCTTCTGTTCTCTGAATCTTCGTTTATTCCCTGCTTTTTGGTCTGGACGAACAGTGGAATATGGCTGCTCACATTTTTATTATTTGATTGCATGGTCTGTCCAAAACCTACAAAGATTTACCAATTTACATATCTATGTTTCATTAAAATCCATCTTAAATAAGTCTCCCTAAGAATTTTAGTAGGTTTACACTACTTTTCCAGTCAAGGCAGTACAGATTATCCTAAGGTCTACTTTATCTTCCTGATAAATTTTAGTTTTGTTGCATGCAATGGCTGGAAGACTTTCTTTAAAAGACATCCATCACATAGAGGAAGATGAATATATATTTGTCTGAAAATTTTACAATGACAAAATGCATTTGATCTCCAAAATTAAAATATAGTTGGCCCCTACTAATTTTTCAGCTAGCATTAGAACTGGTTGTACTAGAAGAAAGGAAAGACCTACTTACTGAAGATAATGGGTACTTTCAAGTACTTTCCTAGGAAAAGAAGTGCTTTGAAATATTTTAGTAATGATTTTCTTGGAACGGAAGAACAGATGTACTTACACTGCGAATGTGAGCGTTATGATCAATAAGATACACAGTTTTTGTAAGCCAAGACAAAACACACAACACATTCTGCAAGTTTGTGATCAGAACATGGAGTAATTGATGTGAGGAAAGAAAAGTAAGAAGTTCCTGCTTCCTAGCTTGTCTGGACTGGATCAAGAACTGCTTAGAGCATCAGGAATAATGATATTAGCATAGCTTTTCCTGAAGACAATTTATTTTTTTCCATGTTGAAAGATTGTTTTTGCTAAGTTTACATGTTTGTGGGCAGGGCTTCTGTTCAGAGGGAACTTGAAGGGCTGTGGGAATGGGTCGACAGGTACATTATGAAATTCATCAAGGTCGAGTGCTAAGTCCTGCACCTGGGTGGAAAGGCCCCTCAGCAGGACAGACTGGGGGACTAACTGTTTGGGGAGCAGCTCTGCCAGAAAGGACCTGGAGTTCCCAGTGGACAGCATGGTGCTTCGGCAGCAAGGAGGGACAGCATCCTTCTGGGCACACTCAGGAGTTTGAGGGAAGTCATCGTCTCTGTCACTTAAAAAGTGCTCCACAGTTGTTAAACTGCATCTAGATACTGCATCCAGTTTGGGGCTTAAACTGGAGACAGCTTAGCAGAGGGCTACCAAGCTGGTCAGGGAGGAGCACTTACTCTGCGAGGAGAGGGCTGTTCAGTTTGGAGAAGAGATGGCTTTGGGGGGACCCAACTGCAGCCCCCAGTACTGCAGCCCCCAGTACTTATGGGGAGGGGATTGAGAAGACAGAGAAGCAGGCTCTTCTCAGTGCTGCATGGTAAGAGGATGAGGAACAATGATGATGAAACAGGGGAAATCACAACTAGGTACAAAGGAAAAAAAAATCACAGTCAGGATGGGGCTTTGAGCAGCCTGGTCTAGTGGGAGGTGTCCCTGCCCATGGCAGGGGGTTGGAACTAGATGATCTTTAAGGTCCCTTCTAACCCCAGTCGTTCTATGGTTCTGTGATTCTATGATAATTAAACAGTGTAACGAGTTGTCCAGTGAGGTTGTAAGATCTCTGTCCATGGCGTTTTCCAAGACCTGACTGGACTAAGCTCTAAGCATCCTGGTCTGAATTTAGTATCGCCCCTTCTTTGAGCAGAAGGTGACTGCCAAAGACCTCTTCTAAATTGTATGATTCTGTGGAAAACAGCAGGAATCAGCTTGGGTTTTTTTTCCTTCCTCCCCACCCCACCGTGGTTTGCTATCTTACTCGTGCAAGGTTCTTGCTCTCTAGTGTATAGCATAAAAGAGAAGGGTGCAAAAACAGGTAGTTGTCTCCATCAGGTCTACAAAACTGGGAGGAATATTTTTCCGACCACATATGGAGGTAAAGAGTTATTTTTACTAAGACTGTCAAATCTTCCATTTGAGAAGAGATCACTATACTAATCAAGCTGAATACGTTTGAGAATCCAGCAGCTCTGAACTGGCACAGAGAATTACCTGTACTGGGCTAGACAGATGTGAGGAAAAATTTCAATTGATTTCTGGACTGCAACTTGATAAAAGTAGAGGCGGCAGTTATACTGGTCTCAGCATATCAACATTTGGATGAACTTTCAGAGAGAGATTAACTCTGTATTTTATGTGAGGCCTTATGGATAAAGAATATCTGTGATGCTGTGAGCCCAGATGATTATTTTTGTGAGATCTTCAAAAACCGTTTGAATTAATAACAAATTTGACCAGTGCAATTTCAAATAATACATATAATATCTGAAAGTTGACATGCAGGAGAGCAATTTTTGTGGATCTCAGAAGAGAATTGTTCTTCTGGAACAAAAAGTTAATAATATCTGTTGTTCTTAATGTTAAAAATTCAGATTTCTATAAATGTTCTTTGCAGTCAGGTTGTGCCTTTATTAAGTGTTCAGATTGAACTCTGGTCGTACTGTTCAATAAAGTTTTTGTTATATGAGTATTACAGAGATGTTAAAGATCATTTTATAAGAAATATGATAAACCTTTTAAGTGAAGGTCTTGCTGGGACTAAAATTAGTTGTACTGAAGTTATTGCGTGTGGGAGAAAATGTTTCATATCTTTCAGAAATGTACTTCAAAGCTGAAATGACTCAAAAGACCTTGATCACCTGATGCTTGGGACATGTATTAAGAGAGCACGAGTTTGATAGTCTAAACACTCAAATATGTAGGCAATGTGTTTCGTTACAGGGAGTGAACAGCAGAGGTACCTGCTTTTATTCTGCCAGTGCTATGGCTGTTCTTTTTATTTTTAACAAAGCTTTACTTACCTAATACTAAGTGAACATCTTTATGTAGCTTGTCTTAAAAATCTAATATTTCTTTCTGTATTAGGATTTCTAATATTTTTCCACATTTCTCCCTGATAATTTTACAGCTAACTTAATGTCCAGATTCATCCCTTCAGTAAAAACTCAGGAAGTAGAAGGGAAAGAGGAAACAGGGCAGGAAATTGTAAATAGCTAGACAAATATGACATTAGAGATGGCGAAAAGCTCAAGACAGTACATGCATCCAGAGGAAGAATCGATCTAACATATGTGGTAGGTATACTGGAAAAAAGATGTAGGCAATAAGCAAAATATACTTCAGTGGGAGAGAGAAATAGATTTTGACACACAAAAGGATATGCTGGAGTCTGGCAAGGCAGAAGGAGGGGAAAATAGATTGATAAAAACATCTGAGATGGAATGGATGGGGGGAAGAGAAAAGAGATTTTTGTCAAAAGGGCATCTAAGCCAGTTTAGGAAGGATGAAGATGACGGAATACAACATCAGTGACTCTAAATCCCACAGGATTAAGAAGAGCAATTAATGCTTTCTGGAGACATATTTTCAGTAGCTTCATTTCTTTACTTGCAGTTACGCTTATTTTCCCAGAAATTTTCTGTGATGAATAGAGCATATCAGTGAAGAAGCTGATGATGAAATGCAAAAAGGAGTTCATTTCTGCAGAAATGTAATAGAACCGATGAGTATGAAGTCAGCCATCAAGTTTGGAAGATAAATCTTGAGAGATGTTTAAACTGTCCAGCAATGACAGCTAGCAGTGGAAGAAAGCTTTCAAGAAAATCTTCTGAAGAAAAATGTAATTGTGTCCTATTCTAGCAGTCATGATGATGTGGTCCTGCTGGTATTGCTGCTATTGAAAAAAAGTAATATTTGTGTATGTGCAGTAGTTCCAGTCCTTTTCGGCTTCTGAAGGATACTACAAGTCTGTCTGAGGCTCTTGTTTTATCTCAGGGAGATCCAAGGAAATATGTAAATATGTATCTTAAATTGCTGAGATAAGAGTGATTGCTGATTCCCACAAGGTTGAAGTTGCATTTTTCTGTCTCTTTAAGGAAGTGTCATCTGTCTCAGGCACTGGTTAAACTTATCGTCCTTCTAGAGTTCAGATTTTCTTCTATACCTGGTCCTGCACGTGGCGCATGCCTAAGTGCTTACTTTTTTGGCTTCTAAATTAGAGTCATCACCAGCATCTGTAAAAATGTATGGCTCTGAATGTGAGGGTCTCAGTGACCATGTTTTGTTTTTTGGCAATGCTCTAGGTCTTTTTTCATATGTGTGATTTGGCTAAGTCAGATGACCTCTGTACTCTTGCTGACAGGGCCATGAAATATGCTTCTTTACCACATACGAGCATACCACGTTTGGTGTTCTGGAGTAACGTAGCGTCTGATTAGATGCCTGACAGGTTGGAATCTTCCCTGGAAACCTTGTGTATCTTGACTGACTTCTTTTGAAGCATTTTCTGGTTAAATGCAGTATTTTAACAAACCTCTGAAATTGTACTGTTGCTAACAAAGTATTCTCCCACGTTTACAGTTTCGAAAACATTACCATTTTGTCTGAAAGTTGAGAAAAATAGTATTTTTTTTTTAAAGTACTGGAAAACAAAAGTTAAATTGTGCTATACTTAGACAAAGGACATAAATGTATTATGCTGGGAAGCATGACCAATGAATAACAGTTATCATAAGGTATGTTTTGTGATTTAGAGATGTGTCACTGTACCCTATCCCTGTATTGGTAAAACTCCCGATGCAACTCCTTTGGGCTTCTGTTGGAGAAGATCCTCAGCTAAATGAACTAACACAACTAGTTTCATGTTTTTTGTTGGCATGCGTAAAGTAAAAAGGAAAATGTTATGTTCCTTTCAGCTCTTGCAGTATAATAATTATGTGAAACACTGACTTGTATTCTTAGTTTTTTATTTATTAAGTGATCATCAGAGCATTTATTGTATGGAAGGAACACCATATCTCCAATTAGACACAACTATCGTGCAGTGTTATTTAAACCTCAGGGTTACTGTGGGCTTGACTGAGTTGCTTGTGCACAGGCATGAAATGTCAGTGAAGATAACTAAGTTTCTCAGACCAGTCTCTACTGTTTCTCCAGAGGTCTGTGGGTTCCCTGTAAATCTCCCATTTAGAGTACTGAGTGCCCTTGAGTGCCTTGGGTGAGAATAGGAGCCTGGGTATGGACAACCAATTAATCTCTTGCTGTGTTTAAATACTCCCACCTATGCTATATGTGTAGTTCTATGTGTAATACTTTGATACGCATGATGCAAATAGCAGTAGGACCACTTTCACTATAACCATTTTTTTCTAGTTCATTACATAACCTGACAGATGTTAATTGCAACTTAAAGCTCATTGCAATTTTTTTTCTCATATTTAAAGGAGAACAAAGACCTATGATATTAATGTCTGAAGATGAGCATGTTGCCTGATGTTGAAAAGACTTATTTAGTCGTTAGTCACTTGTGCTCAGGGATTTATTAGTCATGGTAATGTCTCCAATTAGTTGAAGGACAGAGAACATAATTAGGGCACTTTTTGTCTAATTACTGTTAACTGTATACATGCAGTTTGCTGTTGAGTTTGAGGCTAGCTGAAGTGTTGTAACGACAAGCGTGTTAAGAAGTTAGGTCTCTTTCTTATTTATAAAAATCATTAAAATTAGGATTAACACCCACAGTAATAGATGTAAAATAGTGTCGTGCCATGGAACAGAAATGTTTTAATGTCTTATGTTACATTTTTGTTCTAAATCATTGTCTCTACAGACATTCTGAAAAAGTGAAAAAGACCTACTGCTTGTTATTTGTTGAAAAAAATATATAGTACAGTAAATGGAGAGAGGATCAAGTATTTTGTTCTGTGTATAGTGAAACAACCTTTAGATGAACTTGGAAAGGAAAAGAATTCCTCTTTAATTAAGTTTGCCTTTCTTCCTGAGGTTGTGAGAGGAGAGGGGAAGGTGTTACTGTGAAAGTTAGGATGGAGTTAATTGGCATTAATCTTAGAATCATAGAATCATAGAATCATAGAATCATAGAATCATCTTCATGGGCTTGTTAGATTTAACTGCAAAGACGCAAAAAGGTGCTCAGCCCAAGTTAACTGTTGCTAAATATTTGAATGGCACACCTGAATTTAACATTTTATTTTCTGGTTTGGAATGAAGTTTTCTGTCTTCTGCCTTTCTTTATACTCCACTCCAAACCCTGGTGAAAAAAATGGACTTTGCAATGTGAGACACAGAAACTCAGGTAAAAGGCCAACAGTTTTCAAACATCTTATTTTCCAAAGTGATTTTTCTTTTACAGAACATGGTCTAGCAACTTCAGTTAGATCTTGGTAACACCATCTCAACTGGTTCTGCTGACTGTGTAATTCTGAAGGGATTTCTACCTTTGAAACAGAGCGCGTCAAATATATTTAGCATGACGAAGATCAGTAATTCAGATTACTAGAAATGAATATGTACACAGTGTCTGTCCTGTCACCTTTGTGTGTTTAGGTGCTCTTTTGGGGGAGCTAGCTGCTTTATGCAACTTCTCCTGAAACCTCTGGATTGAGAATTCAAGTTGTCAGGTGAAGTGCTCTCTGCTTGCATGGAGGGCATACAGAAGACTTTCTATAAATTCTAGTCACTTCCTTTTTTCCAGTCAGCATCATTCCTGTCTATCTGAGTCCTGTGGCTGTATGTCAGTGGCTATGGCTCAGGAATCGAAAGTGTAGAACTGGGTGCCACCATCACGGCAGAGATATTATAGTCTTTGTTACATGCTCAATGGTCTTGGGCATATTATAAAGAAGAGCTAAGAAGCTGGTATTCTGATAGCTAGATGGGTTAATCACACGCAGTCATCTCGGAAAAGGTCAGTGAGATAGGAATAGAGAGAGTGAGAATAGCTCCTTGCACTGTGTCGAACTGCAATAGTCCATTTCCTTCACATTTGGATATATTAATTTCTGATTTTTTCTTGGTTCTTTTGATGACTTAGCTAGTGGATTAGTGAGCCACAAGCTCTTGTTAGCCTAGTGTACTAGTATGGATGTCTAGTGTATTTCTTTTCTAGCAGCTGGCACTTTTTTCATGTATAATATTTTCTAGGTAAAACAGGGTAGTTCCATGTGAATAGTAGGAAATGCGCGTTTTAAGTCAAGACTCTTGTCAGATCAGATACTGAGTAAAAGAAATGTTGTTTCTAATAACAGTGCCTCCTTAAACAGATTTACTTAGTGGTGACTGGAAAAACTGCTGGATGTTTGGATGGAATTTTTCCCTCTCCCCCCCGGGTATTGCATTATTAATAGGTTTCTGTAAGCTATAAGTATCCTCATCTGTATACCTATTTGTAGTTCAGAGTTTTAAAAATGGTGGATCAGAGCTCCTCCAATCAAGCAAGCAAGAAAGTAAAAGTCTGAAATGTATTTGTATTTTTTTTTTCTTGTTAATTCCAAGTTTATTTAAACATAATATATAACGGAAAAGAAAGAAGTGGAGAGCAGGTTGCTCAGAGGAGTTGTGCAGTTTCCGTCCTTGGAGGTTTGCAAGCCCTGATCTGATGAAGCCCTGAGCAGCCTGGTCAAAGCTGGCCCTGCTCTGAGCAGGAGGCTGGACTAGAGACCTGCCACAGTCTCTTCCCACATGACTTGTTCTATGAATCTGTAAATGAAATTAGGAACTCTTCAAATGTCAACATATTCAAGCGATTGTGAGTGGAGGTATCATGGTTGTAACTCCTTTTGGGTTTAGCTGGTTGTGGGCCCTTGGCATGACCTCTTGTACTTTTCATTTTTGCTAAATCTATGCTGTTCTCAATAATGATGCGTAAAGAACATTAAAATGGGACAAAATTGTGTCATCGCCACTTCAAATTCTCTGCAAATAATTGGGTTGATTCTAGGAGTCAGGTGCCCTGGGTCTGTACAGTGCTCTGGTGGTTTTGCTGTGCTTTCTGCTGTTTGTGGGATGGAGGACAAAAAGAGGAAGAAGAAAAGGTCAGTTTTGTAGTGTGCACGTCTCCTTCCTTAGAGAGCTGCTTATAAATTAAGTTTTAGTCATCATCATAATGCCCCTGGGGAAAGGCTGGGATTGCCTCTGCACTATTAGTAACCGTAAGCTAATTTATCTAATTAGATGACAAAAAGTACAAGCAGACCAAAAATATATTAAAAAAAAAAAAGAGCTGTGTGGTAACGAAACATGAAAGAGATGGCAATAGGTACCTTTGAGGGAAAAAAGAGTGTACATTTACAAAACTTAGCTTCCTACTTCTTTTAGTGCTGCCATTAGTGGGATCCTGCTAATGGGAAATGTTAAATATTTAATATCTGACATTTCTATAATGTCTATGTAGTGCAGTAAAGATTAAGTATTTTACAGTGCATTTCAATGAAAGCACTTTTCAGAGTGTTGCAGGGGAAGCTGTCAGTGAACCTTGTATTTAGATTGAGTATTACTTTCAGCTATAATAGACTCTTGCGACTTGTTTGCAGCAAGCTAGATATGAAAGTCCCGATATCCAAGCAGTGCCTTTTGTTCATCCTCTGGGAACCTATGGAGCTGTGGCAACCTCCCTGTTGCACTTCGCAAATTAAGCAGGTGTGCCGAAACCACCAAGCTGTTTCCACAGCCATTAGAATCATAGAATCATCTAGGTTGGAAGGGACCTTTAAAATCATGTAGTCCAACCATTAACCTAACACTGACAAGTCCACCATTAAGCCATGACCCTCAACACCACATCTAGACATCTTTTAAATACCTCCTGGGGTGGTGATTCAACTGCTTCCCTGGGCAGCCTGTTCCAGTGTTGGATAATTTTTTGATTTTCAGTGAGACTCGCTAGTGTTACCCGAGCGGTAATGCAAGGTGTTGCAAATACAGACTGTTTGGTGCATTCCCACAAAGGAGTGCAATAAAACCCCAACATGCCTATTTCATCTCTGTCCTTTCCTCCTGGAGGCGTAGTGTTGTCTTCATTCAGCTGTCACCAGTGGAACACGCTGGTGGTCTTCATTCCTGTAGGATATTTACTGAAAAATTACAGTTTTGAGGGGAGCGTATGTTTGTGTAATTTAGAAGCCCTTAAATCCCTTTCTAATAATATAACAGTAACATTTTAAGTTTTGGTGTACAATACAAATTGGTACAAGGACAGTAATTTAATTCCTTTCTGTTACTGGAATATCTGTGCTTATGTTAACATTAGAACTGATTTATATGGATTGCATACATTCTGTAATAATTGCGAGCCAGTGTCCATTTGTGAAGATACGTTGTGTGACTGTCAGAGTTACTGCTATCAGTCTGATGCACTTTGCTTGACTTAAAGCCCATAGCGGTCCCCTGAAATAAATTGGATGAGTAATATAGATTGCAAACTTTAGCACTGGAGGAATACTTAAGTCCGCACCCATTTAATTCAAATGGAAAGGTAACTACTTCCAGGCATTCTTTGACCTTTCAGTGATATCTGACTGAATCTGCAGATGCAACCAAGGTATTGTGATTTTTTTTCTAATGACTTAACAATTAACTATATTTTACTGATTATCTAATTAAAAGATAGGCAATAAATGGGTGTGTAAGTGCTTTTCTCGTACATTTGTTTCATCTTGGTAAAATAGGTAGCTAACTAATGATCATCTTAACTGAAAGGAATGGTGCAGCATTTTAACTGTGTGAAGTGTACGTGGAGACATAGACACATGACTGTAGCTTCTGTGAATGATTAGTCATGGCACATGGATGCAAAGTTTGTTTGCTTTCTTAAATTTTGAATGGACTTGAATAAGCATACGAGTCTTATTTTTTTTATATCATAGCCAGAATGGAGGCTACTAGGAAGGAGATTCTCTTCGTGTTCTTGACACCAAGATGTATCTACAACCATGATTAAGCATCTCTTAGAAATATTAGTACCATGATTTGAAAATGAAATACATGGAGGGAAAATTACATTTTGGGTCTTAAAACAGGAAAAGGCTGACAGTAAGAGGATGCCTACTGCTTCTTTTATGGGTTTGACTAATGGCTTGAGTTTTTCTGTATGGATGTTGTGTTAATGCCTCTCTTGACATGTTTATTAGCTTACACTTTCTACTGCCATAAACAAAAGTGTTAGTGTTTTAAATAAGGGTCTGCCTCTTTCTGTTGTCACCAGAATGCATTTAGATTTTCACAAAATACTCTAAATAGTGTTCAGTATTTTAGCATTTTCTTCTGCACCTCTTGTGTATTTAGTTTCCCTGTTTGTTGGGGTTTTTTTCCTAACCTTGTTTTTTTTTATTCACTCACTGTAGAGCGGATAAAGCAGATGATGAGGATGATGAAGATCTAACAGTGAATAAAACATGGGTCCTTGCACCAAAGATTCATGGTGGGGATGTGACTCACATACTGGACTCCTTACTTCAAGGATATGACAATAAGCTTCGCCCAGATATTGGGGGTAAGCCTATTTCTAAGTAAATAGAAGATATGAACCAGAGATGTCTTGCATTTTGTCAAAGATGGCAAAAGTCCTCTTAATGCTATTTTTAAAACTTAATATAACAAGCTAAATATAACAGCAATAATATGCAATGGTTTTCTGGAACTGGTAAAAATAATGTTCTATGCAAGAGTAAATTTTTTATGTTCTATTTACAATCTCTTTTTCTTATGTAAAGTATTGCTTTTGGGGGACAGTGGGCAATTTATAATAAATCATTAAAAAGCAATTATAGTTTGCTTTGTTTAACTATGATCTTCTGACAGATATAAACCTGCCATGGTTATTTAAAAATTTGACCTTGAGTCCGTAGGAGTTTATTAAATAATTATTCCTAGATATTTTTACTCTTACTTTAGAAAATGAATTGTAAGTGTGTATTTTGAGCAAATTTAACTCCACTCAGTTCTCTTCTTCCCCTAGCTCAGATTTTGAAAAACTTCATAAGAATCTAAAAATAAAACTTGGGACTATATCCTTTTTAAAGAAATATAGGAGGGAAGAGTGTATTACTATAGATCGAACTCTGCAGCCAGTAGGAAGGCAATTTTGTCTTTCAATAGTCAAAGCATCAATTTGCATATAACTATTAAGTGTAAATATTTGGAAGATTCTTGTGTTGAAAACATGGAATACATGAAACCTTGCCAGCTCTTGTCTACCACATGCATGCTGTATCAAACTAAGAAAAATAATTTATTTTCTCTGAGTTTGTTCTCTGAACTGTGAAGGGAGAGGTGGAGGACATAATTATTTGTTAAATACTTGGCATTCCCTATCAAAGGAATGCCATGTAAGCCTGTAAGCTGCTTATACGATAAACAATAAAACAATCTAAACTTGTTTTATTTATGTAGGAGAACAGAAAGATGCAATCTCAAACTAAGTATTTTCTTTTGAAAGCTTCTGACAAATTGTTTTCTTCCTCAAATTTCTTAGTTCTGTTTTATTGTTGACTGTTATCCTGAAGATGTTGAATGGCAATTTTTATCTCACTGTCACAATATAATCACATGTGAATCTCATGAAGTTTGTTGCCAGTTTTTGCCTTCACATTCATTTAATTGAATTAATGCAAACATTTAGACAACAAGAAAGGTCTTCCAGCATATTTTTCCTTAAATTCTCAACGTGTGACAGAGGTACAGTGTTACTGGGTTTTTTTCTCCGACTGCTTGATGCAGCAGGTAGCAAAGGGATTATGAAGGAATAAACTGTCTCCACTAGGATTCCTTCTAATGTTTAGCTGGTAGGTAGGAATGAAAGAAGAGAGAATTCTGTTTGTCTCCCCTCCCCATAAAACTTACAAATAAATGGAGAGAAAATAGAGGAGGAGGAGTTTATTCTGACATGTCAAATGGATGGCACAGAAGATGGGCACAGAAGAATTTTGGTGTAATTCTTACCTTCACTTTTCTGGTTATGCAACGTACTGAGTATTAATAGGGCAAATAATGTGCCTTTTTGTGAATAACTCAATGTACAGCATTTTGGATCACAAATATTTGGTCCTGAAAGAAGATGCTTGGTTCTAGCTTCTCTCACATAAATGCTCTCTTTCTTTTTCTTCTTCGCTCTCTTGGTGCAATACTTCTGTACCAATCTGACCTTTGCTATCTGGGACCTGCCTCCATGCAATATATTAAAATGTGAGGTTCATGAATAATCAGCCAGAGTGATGAGAACAGGAGGCATTTGTGAGTATTCCCTTTGTTGCCAGGAGAAGAAGTGTTAAGACTGACTCTCTCCTGGATGGAGGGGAAGTTGCAGACTTCTGCCACGAGGCAGAAATTTTGGACAACATAAGATGAAATTTCCAACTTTGGGTGAACGCATTGTATTCTATCCAGCTACTTGGGAACTGCAGCAGATATTTAACAGATAGAAAACCAAAATCAGGCTACACTGCATTCATCTTAGTCTGCTTCAATTATATGGATAAAATCTGGTGTTAGATTCCACATCTTCAGAGTGTATGTCAGTACTTGTACAACAAGATTATTGAACTGGAATTTTAATTATCTTTCAAAGCAATAATATTCCACTGAACATTTTTGTTACTGAATTACAAAGCTCAGTTACAATAGCAACAGGTTTTGTTTTGAACCTGGACTTTTTTGGGTTTGAATACCAGACTAGAATTCTGTATTCTTCCTGATGTTGACACAGAATTTCAGCGTCTCAGTGTGAGATAAGGGGGTTCATTCCTAAACATGCAGTTAGTTGAGGGAGATGGTAAAGGAGAGCCAAATGAAAATTGAAACATCAGAGACAATACTGAAATTTAATAGGAGAAAACCACACTCTGTCATTTTATGTTTCTTTCAAATATACACAGGTTGCAGTGATTTCTTAACTGCTTCCGTTGCTGTGGTTGTTAATATGACTAGTCTTTAACTCACTTTATGTTACATACTTTGAGGTGTTTGGACAGTGAAGCAACTGGTATTAAAGTACCTTCTGCTCAGGATGGAGTAATAGTACTTACCAAATGAAGTCACTTATCTGTAGTATGAATCCCTTTAATTAGAGTTACAACCTTGTAGTGTTGACATATTAATAAAACAGTATTAGTCTCACTGTAATGTTACCTTTTGGCTACCTGATTTTATCACCGTACTGTTTTAGCTTCCATCTGGCATCAAACTAGCTGTTATTTTTCAGCGTTCTGTTTTAAAGGAAAGGATTCTGGCCCCACACTGTTCCATCTCTCATGCCTTAGGGACACTGATATATTAGTATTAGCCCATCAATGTACAACACATTTTATCCAGCTATGACTCATGTCCAGTATTGTGTATTATAAGGGTGAAACACAATTGATCAATCTGAAAGTTTAATTAAAAATAGGCAATAATCATCACACCTCTACAACTCTAAGGAGTGTTTTCAACTTTGAGGAAAGTCATCATTGACAGAATTTTTAAGAATAGTGAGGATGATTGCTTATGGACATAGAGAAACTGGATGCCTAGAGAAATTTGGATAGTTGTAATTGCCCTGTGAGCAGGGCATGGGTAATTGCATCTCAGTACAGTAATGTGAAACGTCATGTAACCAGGGATATAAAGGATACATGAACAAAAGGTGGACTTTCAAGAGACTAACAGAAGCACTAATTCTGAAAAGATAAGGATATTAGGGGGCTGTTCTTTTGAACAGGTGCTCTTAGTGTAGCATTGATGAACGGATGATATAGGCAGAAAAGTAATAAGCCAAAATAAACAAGAAACTATCAAGTAAAGGTAGAGAGGTATGTATTCTGAGATGAAAAATATTTTGCAAGAATTGAAGAAAATACAAGAGCAAGATGTAGAAGAGAATATGCAGTGAACATTAAAGGTACTGGATGTGTGCACTGCATAGAAAATGATGGAAATAATGAAAGTTGTGGGGTAGGATTATTTGTTAAAGATGGGTTTCTTTTACATGAAAAGATAAAAGAAAAAGCGTGGAGAACAGGGCTCTGCTTTCATGAAAATCACTTTGAAAAAATTCTTCAGAGATGGAGCTGGAAGCCTGCTGTAGAAACTTAAGGCCGAATTTTCAATACAGGTAGCCATATAAGTAATACTCCTGGATGACTAGATGTGAGAATTATATTATTCCATTAAAAACTATTACATGTTGAAGGCCTCTGCTATTCTTGAATGTGGTAGTCACCTAATTTATTTGCTGAATAACTACTTTATCACCAAGAAGAGATGCTTCTTTAGGCAATTAATGAGGAGTTATAGAAAACATGCTCAAAGAAAAGAAGCCTGGATGAAATTATCAAAAGTGGTCTTAGTTTAAATTAAATAGCACTATTAGCAATAATAAAAAAACAGTGATACATCTTATACCTTCATTCCAAAATGGGGAAATGTGGTAAATTACAGGAACTGGTTAGTGGCTTTAGGTGCACTAACACCCTATTGGCTAATGTTGAGGACTGTAGTAATGAAAATGGAGCAGTATTAAACAATAAAAAGTGCAAAGTTCTGCACTTTTTCAATAATGTTAATCATTTCTGACAGGAGATAAGGGTTTATAAACTGAGAATAACTGATAAGAAGAGCTCTTCTATGTAGCAGTGTGATATTTCATATATCAAAACCTACAGACTGGGCCTGGATAAATACAGGCTAAAAAAGAGGCACTTATGGTAGCAAGTGCAATTACTAAAATATTTTGTCAATGATTGAGGTAGATTTATATCACTATGATTTTTTCTAATCGAGAGTAAACATTTTTCAAAATACAGATTTTGAACTCAAACTGAGATTCAGAATATGCCTGGGCGTTATGTAGCATCATCCCTTACTAGAAGGCTAGTGATCTGTGCCTGCTGAGAGAGGCTTCTTTCCAGGTCCTGTTGCTTGTCAGGAAGTTCATTTTCGCTCTTGAATTTCAGGCACAAGAGTAACTTATTTACTGTATTTATTTCTTGGGACAAGCCTGTCCTTAGTGAAGTGCTTGTCTTAGATGATGCTCGATACAAGCCAAACCTTTTAAACCAGAAGTTTAGCCTAGTGAAGAAAAAGTAGCAAACCAGGAAATTAGAAAGTGTGACTAGATTTCTCTAGATTGTGTTTAGCAAACATGTTCCCTTTGTGCTTCTGATGAAGCGTCCCTGGGGCAACGGCCCCTTGGTGCTCTTCTGTTTGTTGAGTATACAATCTCCTGTCCTCTTACCTCCTTACTTTAGCCTGGCTCATATTGTCTTTCATGGTAAATATTTGAAGTGTGCTATCTATTTTTCCTCTTCCTTAGAAGCTACTGTAAGTTTATAGTACTGTTTAGCACTTCACGCAGGATGAGTTAAATAGCTTTCTTCCTACTCCTAGTGTTTTTGAGGCCGATAGCAGAATTTTGAAGTAAAATAAGTATTCACTGTAGAAGCAACTTTTCAGACCAGCTTTCTCTGTTAGCTCTTTACGGAGAATGAATGAACAACAGTCATTACATAAATGTCAAACGAGTATCAGGAAAGTATTTTCCTCCTGCATTTTTCATTTTCAGGGGCTCGTATGACTTCTAGTTCAAGAACATGAGAAGAATGAATTCTTTCCTCTAATTCACAGAAGTACTTTGCTCTGTACCATGCAGAAGGACTAAGGCACCAAAACAGCCTCTTCCAGTCTTCTTGAATTGCATCTTTTTCTCTGGATCATTTGGGTCAATTAAAATAATTTCAACAGAGGCAGATTTTCAGATTCTTCACTGCCTCTTAATAGCTCTAATAATCTTACTCAGAGGAGTATGGAAAAGGCAAATTGAACTCCGTGGCACATAACAGGAGAGCCCTTGTGGCAGATCAAGTACTGCTCGCTGCAAGCTGGAATTTTATAAAATTGACACAGCCTCCATTAAAAACTGGCTTACTGTCAGATCTCAAAATTCAGTTTTTAGTAGGGAAAAATCAGTGGTTGGGCTGTCTATAGTAGGAAAGTCTTAATAAAAAATAATGATATTTTGAATGATTTCAGCAATTAATTGTTGTAGTAAAGTTGGCAGATGACACAAAGACTGTTGGAAAGAGAGAGGTTGTATCTGCAGAGTAATAATTTGCTCCTTCAGTAAAACTGGAGAAGCTGAAATTATCAGAGGGAAAAAAAAGGAGGTGGAGGGGAGGAAGCCCGGGGGTCATATTTCAAGGTGAGAGATTATGGATAGTAAAACAGTGATTTAGGGGAAAACTTAGCTATTTTGTGTAGTATAAGATCTTAGCTATGTATCCCTGAGCATTGTCCTGAGATAAGTCCCTTTTTGAAAAGGAACACAACAAGTAGAAATCTGTAAATGTTCAAGCAGCACTGATAACGCTGTCACAAAAATTTCCAGTCCTGGTATCCACGTTTCAAGATGGATCCGTAAATGATGGAGCAAATTTAGAAGTTAAAGCTGAACGGGTTATTAGGTTGGATTTGCAGTATGTGGTATGAACTGTTCAGCATACTGAAGGCAAGTTTCAGAGGTAACCTTAATCACTGTGTGTAGGTACTTGTGTCTGAAGATGGGATGTGACACATGGCTAGGCATTGCTGAGAGCTGGAGTCAAAGACTTGAACCCAAGAACAAAACAAGGTTTCCTAAAACTAAGGAGAATTAAACATGTCCTGCTACTGCAGGGAAAAAATAGTGGATTCACCATTGCATGAGCAATGATGCAAGACACACTTGGATCCCCCTCCTTGTGTTCTGGTCTAGCAGTGGGGTTGCTGTTATATAGATAAATAGATGTTATAGATAATAATAAATAAATAGGGTTGCAGAATTAAAGGAAGCGAGTATCTGTGAGATGTGGTGTACATAAAATATATTGTATTATACATATGTGTATATACATACATACATTATATGCTTTTTTTTACTCTGATTTTTCAGTCTGTGGATATGAGTTCTCGTGTTGCCCCCCTTCCTTGATGAGCCCACAGATACTGAAAACATTTGCAGCTCAGGAAGTACTTATTTATTTATTTTTTTTCCCCAGGAAATAAATTGGTTTCCAGAATCTGATTAAACTTTTTGTGAAGCATGCTGGGACAGGAGAGTGATCAAGTGACTCTGTGCTCTGTGGTCGTACAGAAAATTCTTTGTGCAGCCTCAGTGGTGTGTCTTGCTGTCAGGCTCAGGGTCACACCAGTAATCGGATTTGGAACCAGGGAGAATTTCCTCCCAAGTGAGATTGGCAGGGAAAAGGTATCGTAGGATATTTAGGAAATGTATCTTGCCTGTCATTGTAACTGGCAAGGATGTTAATGATATCCTGTTTCTTTTTGTATGTCATTTCGAGTTTTAGATTTTTGAGATCTGAAAAATCCTCTTACTCAGGTTTTAGGTTTGTTATAGAGCACTTAGGCAATCTCTGATGGTTTGCAGTATAAAGAAATCAAATCTGATGACCTAGGGTCCCTCTCCTATGAAATCAAAGTGCCTTTTTGTTTGTACCTTCCCCCTTTTCCATCTGCAGATGGACAGAAATGCTTAATTTTAATGTGCCTGATTGTGAGAGAAAGACCAGCAGAGCTTTATTATTAACCCTCCTCATTCCAGCTGGAACCAGGACATATGTCCTCTTGTGTGCACATTCTGGCTCTCCAGTACAAGCAAGAAGAAAATGCTTGGTAAATTGATGGTGTTAAAATGCATCCCGACATTTTCATTTGTACTCTTATCCCCTATATCCAGTTAGGAGGAGAAAACGGAGTTATCAGCGCTACCTGTACTTCGGATGTGACTTCCATGGGAAGTCACTTAGACTTTGTGCCCTTGTGTAAGTGTACAAAGTAAGAGAGCATATTCTGTAAGAGACTATACTTTTAAAGCAGTTAATTTTTGCCTGCCCAGTGAGAATGTTTTCCCTGCATTTTTTTAAGGAAAAATAAGTTTGGAAACATTTAACTTCTAAATGACTTGCACGTGAGGAGCTTTCAATTTGGTGTTTCAAATGGTGTTTAAATCAAGCTCATAAAAGGACATTAGTAATCCTTAGGTGGGCTGTAGTTGCATGAATTGGAGAAATCTATGGTGAAATGTAATTTTATTTTTGTTACACATTTTCAGTAAGAATCGACAGAAAGCACTGCAGATTATAAACTGTAAGGAATCAAACACATCTGCTCCCAGACCTCATGGTTTGTTGTACAAGCAATTTTTTCCAAACATTTTTTTTTTGAGAGTATGTATGCAGGGGTGTATGTGTATACATAGTTGGTTTCTTCAGAAGTTGAGCAATGCATCTCATCTAGTTTCTGGCAGACTTGTTGAGATCTCACCTATTTGTTGGGTACCAACACTGAAGTAACAGCATTTATGAGATATGGNACATCTGCTCCCAGACCTCATGGTTTGTTGTACAAGCAATTTTTTCCAAACATTTTTTTTTTCTGTTTATGATTAAATTTTTATGTTGGAAGGCAGTTTTTGGTTGTTTTTTTCCCCCCCTCCTTTACCTTTTGAAGCTTTTATATCTATCTTCTATCTGTTCACAAAGCACAGGTGGGGATTGCAGTATGAAATAAAAAAATAGTGTTGATAATTCTAACAATTCATATATGATCCTTCACAGAGTGAACAAACCAGAGATTTAATTATTCTGAATCTAATAAAGGAATATCAGATTTGTTGTTGTTTTAGTAAATAGGTTAAATTACGCTAACAATGTACAGAGTTAATTTAATATGTAATTATTACGGTTACTGTTTTGTTTAGTGAGAACTACGGTAATTGAAACAGATGTCTATGTTAACAGCATTGGCCCAGTTGACCCAATCAATATGGTAAGTTCTGATTATTGGTAGAAAACATTATCTGAGTGATGCTATGGGTTAATATTATGAAATAATGCTAATCTCATTCAAGTAAGTTTATTTCTTACTGTGTGTTCTTACGCTGTTGGATATGATTGTGATTATTGCAGAAATACGTTTAGACTCTCCCTATTTGAAATTGTTGTAATTTAAAAACCATAGTTCTTCTTTTAAAAAAATAAGACCACACAGAGGATATTGTATCAGGTCCTTATTTTGGTTTGTGTTGAACATTTTCACTATGTTTGTTTAAACCTGATTTATCTCTGGCCCAGTATAATTTCCTGGAGCTACTTTTGGGGTAAAGAAAAATAACAATTGACCCACCATTTGTGAATAAAACTATTTTCAGTGCAGTGATTTAATATTACTTTTCAAATGCATAGAAAGAAAAAACTGAAATTGACTCTTGTTTTCCGTGTCTTATGTAGTCTTATGTATCCTCTTCAAAGAGAGAGAGAGAGAGACTTACACCCTTACAGTTTTGCAGTTTGCACGTTCCTCATTTGTTCCCAACTTCTTGGCACCGTGTCTTTTATTTACTTCAATGAATGCAAGGTCAGAATCTGCGAGTAACTCATGGACAGCCTTGCAGCTCACATTACAAACAAGACCAATAGCAGTAACGGTGCAGTGGACATGTAATTAGAGTATCAAGCCAAATTAAAATCTAATTGATGACCTAATTATGAGAGTATCCACTTCTCATTGACTGTTCCCTCACCCAAACAGTCTATTTTGGTGCACTGAATTTTCATTAGTGCTAATGTAAAGCGCAAAGCAAAGAACAGCTGTTGCATCATAGGCTGAAATAATTGTATCATAAATTCATATATTTTATTTTAGATTTATGGAGATAAACAAGAATTATGAAGCAAGAATTACACTAGTTTACCTATATAGGTAAATGCTGAAATATGTACATGTAAATCTTGATAAGGTGATTATAGGCGGCACCATTGTCTAGCCTTATGTTTATCACTGGAAAGTAGTGGGTACAGAGTAATGTCAGCTCCCAAGCTTAATTACTTTTTAGCCTCTACTCAGTTGTAATGTTCGTAGAAGTCAGCAGCTATTCTACCTCAACAAAGGTTTCTGCATTTGATTTTCTCACTTTATCTGCATTTCTTGGTACGGGGTCAAGTCAAATGTATGCAAACACACACAGCTTTTTTTTTTTTTATGTGACTTAGATAAAGCAAACATATATGGGTATTTTTTCTTGCTGTATTGTCATAAAATATCATATGCGAAAAAAAGTTGAATATGAAATTCTTCCTATTATACATCTGTTTCTGATGAAAAATTATGTATCTCTAAAAGAAGAAAGTGTGAAATTCAGAAGAAAACTCACCCCCAAGGCCATCAATGTTTACTTCAATTTTTTGACTGCAAAAATGAACAATCATGACAGGGGGAAATGTATTTTTTCAGAGAGACCTTCCTCCCATTGGAGGAATATGTTGTAAAAATCTGATTAAGTTTGCAAATCCTGNTAATCTGGGAAACAACATTCTCAGCCAAAAAATAATTACAGATTTGACCCTGTAAGGTCTTTTTTATGTGAGCTGTTGGTTTCATTAGGAAGGCACTTTCCCTGGAGTCAATATTGTTTGAGATCGTTAACTAATAATCCAAAAATTGCTTCCATTTCAAGGGCTGTCCTTAGCCCTTCATTTGATCACTTACTGTGAGAACACATATCTATGATTCCCCATTGGATTACTCGTTTGCCAGATATGTTAATTCACTCTGGCAAATGATGTCCTTTAGCTATTTAGTTTGGATAAGATATGGCATGATGTAGAAAACATTTTTTGTAAGAGTGATGCTGAAGCAGCATCTCAAGGAGTGTGGTTGTCTGAAAGCTTCAGAGGACAAGTATTATGAGATTTATTTTTATTAATTTTATAATTCAGTCTATTTTCCTCTTGCTATCTGATAGACTTTCATAAAAGGGATGCTTTAAGTATGTATATGACATTCACTATAATTTGTTTTGAAGGCTGTTGTGTTTTGGCTTTCACTATTTGACAAAGATCAACAGAAAATTCTGGACGGTATAGACACCCCATGCTTAAGAAGTGTTTTTCTACAGCATGTGATGTCTTTAGGCATCTGCAACCTGAGTAAACATTTTTAATAAGCGTCTGGATCAGCGGAGTATTTAGGCTTCTAATACTCATTAAATGTAAAGGTTTTTGAATCTGTCTTTTAGAGCTAACCTGTGCTGTGCATAGTGCAACAGTCATGTAAAGTGTAGCTAAGTACATTTTTATGGCCAAAGTCTTGATCTTCAATAGCTCTGTAGCTGTCTAGGGATTTCTTAGCAGAATTTAGGCATGTGATGAATATTTAGAGCCTGGTTTACCTCTATGTGGAAGCTCATTCAGTTGAGCACTTAATTAGCACTGGGCTCTTGCTGCCTTTCTCTGTCCTTCCAAACCAGGGCCAAGATGAATAAAACCATTCTGTTTGGTGATACAAGTAGCAGAATCATATATATGGCCCCTGTGTAGAAAAGGAGGGTGATCCGTGTTGCCTGTGGGCCTCAGTAAATTTCTCTGCCCTGTATTCACCCCCCAAGCCATATATGTTTGTAAATATGTAATGTTTTGTGCTACTGGTGCCCCAAGGGGTCCAGGCGAGAACATGCCAGCGCCACAGCTTCTGTATTTTGACAAGAGCATGCAAGTGTGCATTGAAGTGGGTTGGGAGACATATGGCAGCCTTCCAAGACGTTTTTACCTTCCTTTAACTAAGAGAATACCTGATCTTGTCTTTTCTGTTTGATCTAAACTCTGATGACAATAAAAGACTGTTACCCCAAATAAGAGAAATTTTTGGAGGAGCAGTTCTTTAAGTAAGAAGCAGTATTGCATCATTGTGTCAAAAATGAAGAGCAAAGATATAAGTTTATACATTCCCTGTCCTTAATGTCTGTTTAATCTAGTTTCATAGAGTAAATAGTGGAGCAATACTCAAGTAACAAAAATGGGGAAAGGGTTAGAAAGAGGCAGATCATTTCTACAGAGATGCATAGACATCATGACTGATAGATTAAAAACTAGGCAAAAGAAAATGCTCTACCTGTCTGTGTGTAAGTGTACACATATATAAATATGTATGCTTATAGAAACAAAATTACATTTTAAAATTCCTTTGCTTCTTCATGTATTTTTAAGTTGTGATTTAACATTTTGAAACATGATGCTATTGTTACCATTTTAGTGTGTTTGAAAGCCACATGTCTTTTTCTTCCCTTTCTGTGGGTGCGGATGATGCTCTCTATTCAGCTTTTGTATTTATTAATGGAACCCAGTATTAGAAGCTCCAGACTGAAAATTCCAGGATAAATTTCTTGGACCGCAATCCACTGAAGCAGTTTGGTTTCCTTATTATTTCCCAACTTTTCTGCCTCTTCTGCAGATGATTTACCTTTTGTTGCATGATCTTTGCTAGTTATCCATTGAGGGCTACTCTGGCTGCAAGCTGAAGGTCATACTTTGAAGCCAAGCACTCTTATTTTTAACAAGATAGATAAACCACTGAGTGAATCAGATATTCACTGAGTACACAATGTGCTGCTTTGGTACACAGGCTGCATGGCCTGGACACTGTTAGGGTACAATTTTTCCTGTCACATTGTACCATTTATGAATTTGTGTAGAATGTGCTGATGAAGAATTTTAAGCATCCTTTGGCTTCTAAATTCTGTTTCATTCTCAAGTTGTAGTAACTAGCAGCATTTTTTTTTTTTTTTTAAGGTATTCAATTGTCAATGTGATCAGTATCCTAATATAGATTACTCAACGTAATTGTACTTGTGGAGGATGCTTTGTGGTCAGGTGTGTCACTGCACTTATTCCACTAGTCACTACATTTGTATTGAAGGTTTGAGGGTTTTGTGCTCTTACTTTACAGTGCCAGTTAATTTACATTAAGCACACTAGAATATAAGTAATCATGACCCAAAGAAACATTATCTGAAGCTACCTTGAAATCCAGTACTCAGATGCACACTCTTTGTGTGCATTATTCTGTAAATCAATGTGTTTTTTAACTCTGTTTTTGAATTATATTAAATGTTTTGTTACTGAATGAATAGTAACTAGCATAAAGGAAAGCTGAGGCTGAGAAAGAGACAGAAGTAGATGCTGGAATTAGCAAGGCCCTGATCCTGCAGATACCTAGGCACGTACTTCGATCTCATGTGCGAACCAAGTCACGTTGACTGGAGAATTTAACAAACACTATTGGAAAAAAGTGCAAAGAAAGAAGTGTATAAACAGAAAAATATGACTCTCTTCCTCCCTGTCCGTCTGTTACAGAGAGCTGTGTGTCTAAATGAACATAGTTGCATGCAAGAAACATAAGCATAATAAATCACAGTGCTTTCCAAACGCTGCAGCGTATACTAATATTTCACTGGGTGAACACTGCTTGATAGGGCTTGTTGTGGTTTGTGAACTGCATTTGAAGCTTTTCCTGGAGGTTGGGATTGCTTTCATGTTAGAAGGCGACCGTTTTGAGGAGAACAGTTGCTGCTGTGAGCTTTATGAGGACAGACTGAGAGGAAGAGCATGCAGGACACACTCCTGCCCATGTTTGAGAATTTATGAGGTTTCATAAGGTTATGTGGGTTCAGTGTTCAAGCATTGTAAATTTTTGGAGTCAGGTGTGTGCATTTTATGCAAACTGGTTCAATTCTCTTCAAAATGGCAGGAATGTTTGTTCATAAATCAGGACAAAAGTACCAGGAAGTCTTTGAATATTACCTGTTTCTTATTTTACAGCATCTTCTTTGAATTGAGCTAGAATAATAAATTTGTTCCGAACTTACTCTTTCATTTTTATTAGGAAAGATAAATTCCAATCATTTTGGTGCCTGTCAGCACTGCAAGTGATCAGAGTTAATTGACTGTTGCTTAGATGAGTGTTTGAGGTTGATGGACACAGAGTTCATTTACAGCAGCTGAGTGAATATTCCTTCACCATTGTTTTTTCTTTTTTATGAAATCTATTTAAGTGTCAAAACCCATATAGGTCTCAGTATTTTTTATTTTACCACTACAGGAACTTGAGTAATACTTTACAAAGAGAGTTTCATGAATATTCTCTCTTTTATTCTGAAAAAAATAGCTTAAATTGATTAGTCTGGCTCTTGCAGTCAGATAGTTTGCCTACTGCTATTGCAAAGTAGCTCTAAGCTTGTCCTGTTCCATTTCAGGGGAATTAGACAAGTACCTGCAATATTCTGCTCATACTGACTCAGCCCAGCAGTTCCTGTGTCGTTCCCAATTTCTGTGATCATTTTGAAGGCAATGGCGAGGGATGTGCAAAAAGGCAGCTGTTGTGCAACAGACAAATGTTGTGGTAGCTTTCTGAAAGCAAACCAGAGTACAAGCATCTTTTCAGCCCCCACTTTAAACAGCATTTAGTACTTGTCCTAGTCTCTTTACTGGTTGTAATAGATATGAAGCCAGGAGAGTTAGTTAAGGTTCTACACAGGACACCGTGAAAATCTGGTTTTTGCTGTAAAATGCGTGCTAATTTGTGTGTTCTCTTTAGCAATGCTATAACCTTAGGCTGCAGTCTTTTTGTGCCGTGGTTCACTCTTACCTTTTGTGTTAGACTAGTTCATGCTTTAGGAAATACTGTTTTTGTATAGTACCATTGCATCACTTAAACCACAGTTGGCATTGATTCAATACAAATAATGAAACAACTTAAATATTACTTTGACTTAACTCCCCTGACATCAGTAGAGTGTGTCAGCATGTACTGGTTGGAAATCCAGTTTATACCATCTCAGACTCTTAGCATCCACAGCCAGAGCAATGACCAAACTGCTTTTGTAGTATCTGAGATTTCAGATCTTAGCATTCTGTATTTTCATAAGGCTAATTTGTTAAAGAAGTAGCAAGTCCTGAGCTGTGTACATGGTTGGGGCTAGAAAACAGTTCCCAGTACTTTATCTGTTTATGTGTAGATGTGAATGTACTTCTTAAAACTCTTCCTATGGTACTTCTGCGCAGGATGTCTTCCATGGTCACCTTCTCTTCTGGTCTCAATTACTTCTTGGTAGTTTCATGCACAAATTCAGCAACCTTTCTGTGCCAGTTGCCTGCTATTCTGTGTATCTCCTTTTGTCCAATCGAAAATATTTTGTGTCCCTCATATGTATTCACAGATGTTTAGTTAGCTCAATATAGCTAAATCATAGTTTTAAATCTTCCCACTTTTTGCCCCTTCCATGCTCTCAGTTGCTGTGGATAATCATGACTCTGTATGTCACCAAGGCCTGAAATCTCCAAATTTTCTATGATTTGATGGGTCTTAGAACCAGGAGTAGGGTCTCAATTGGAGTCTTGCAAATTCTGATTGCAAAGCAACTTTGAGGGGATTTATTTTTATTTATGTTTTAATCCATCACACAGAATCTCTTGTCCAGACTCTCATTGTTATGATAACTTTTTTTGGTAACATCCCCAGTTGCAATCTTGCTCCATTCCTACTGTCTAGAGATGTCTTACAGAGGAATTTTCCACTGTTTCTACTGAGTCATTTCTTGGTCAGGATCTTCCTCTCTCTCCTCTTTCATTGCACCTCACACATAAACAGTTTTCTTTCACTTTCAAGGCACTTCAAAGCCTATCCCCAGCCGGTTTCAGTTGTTTTTTTTCCCCAAGAGGCCATTTCCTATCTCAGATCTCACTCGATTCTGCTCCCTTCCTTTCAACTGTTCACACCACTTTCTCACAAGCTGCACTTTATGGTTGAAAGAAACTTTCTGTAAATGCCTGCAAAGACACTTCATTGTTTCTCATCATGCTCGTGTTTAAACTTATTTTTCTTT
>VXBO01009899.1:301172-318519 GCA_013400135.1 Rhinoptilus africanus
AAGCTTTTGTTGTGCTAAAATCACTGCCTGTACTTCTTGCTGGTGTTGGGTTCTGTTTCCTGTTACTTATGCCCCTAGCGTCTTTCCAAATCTTGTCTTTTATGTTAAATTCAAACTGTAAGCTCCTTGCAGAGGACGTGTATCCTGTATAAGCAATATCGAGTGCCTGCAAAATTCAGTTGTGATCTGAGATGATCTAAACCAAGAATAATGTTGATGTAAGTGCCACATAGCGCTTCACTGGGAAGATAAAGGTACCGACTTGTGATAAAGCTAACCCAAAGGAGTTTTACTCCTATTTTTCCCTCCAAAACTCTATGAATGGCTTGAGTGTTCTGTCATACAGTTTATTGTAACTTCTGATGCCTTAATATCCTCTCCAGATATTTTCTGTCTGCTTCTGCTCTGGTTGCCTGCCTTGTGTCTGCATCTGAGACAAGCTACATTTAGTTCTTTGTCTTGTACCTCTCATCTCTGTGTCAAATAGATGATAAACAATTTGAAGAACATTACATACCTGTTCTTTGTTATTAATTCCTAATCTGTCTGTCTATATGGAAATTTGTGATGCTGCATTCCAGCTGTGGGAATGATTTTGCTGGCCTAGATTTGAACTGGCTTTCAGGAAGAAAGGCAGGGGATGTGTTTTGATTGTTACAATAAATAGCTTGTAATGGCTTGTTGCAACAGAAAGGGTCCTTGGCGATAGCACCTACCATACAGGTTATCATCGCCTCCTTTGCTGCCGTGGTCCGGAGGAAAGCTGCTGTCATTCGCTGGTCCCTGCAACGGCTGGTGCCGGGATCTGTGCTGATACGATGAAACCTCATCCTCTCTTAAAAGCTGGGCAGCTACAGGATTTTTCTCCTGACAGCACGTGCTATGGGAAGATCACACTTGATGAAGCAGGGGAATGATCTGCATTGCTCTTTCCCCAGCAGCTCTTCCAAGCTGTTTGCCAAGGAAGCAGACCCACTCCTGAAAAGAGTGTCTGCCCTGCTCCCTTGTTAGCAGGGGTGACAACACTGACAAAACAGCTATTAAGAAATGCGATGTGCTTTTGCTAGTAAGTGAATGTAACTTCCCTGCCTGTTGATCTTGGCCTTCAAAGCTGGAGAGGGACTTTTTACAGGGGCATGTAGTGATAGCATGAGGGCTAATGACCTCAAACTGGAAGAGGGTAGATTTAGATCAGGTATCAGGAAGAAATTCTTTACTGTGAGGGTGGTGAGGCACTGNCATTCTGTTGTTGTATGATTTTAAATTTAATCAAGTCTCATAGATCCTGGGTGGTTATTTTAACCACTGTGGAGAATGCATAACTAAACCACTTTGTTTTGGACTATTTTGGAGTTTGTCATTCACTGGCATCCCGTGATTGCTGCACGTGATTTCACCTTGTTGAGTAATGGTAGTGTCTCTATTGTAGACGCTTATCCCCACAAAGAGTTATGCCCCTGGGACAAGTAAGGAAATAAAGACTCTTTCAGGAAGTTCTTAACAGTTGTCCATGCTCCTATATCTTCAGTGTATCTCTCATACCTTTAGTGTAGCAGATACTTGGAGCTGCATGACTACTTCATCAACCAGAAAGCTAAATTGGTAGGAGTGCTGTATTTCATGTAGGATCATGCATCTTACAGGATTTGCAGGGTAGAAACCAAACCCAGATAAGTCTCCTTGCCGTCAGTGTTGGGATTTTGGAACATTACAGAAAAAAACCCCATAGAAATAAAAGAGAAAATTGTAATTGTACAATGATCTTGCTTTAAAAGCGGTTGCACCATACTGAAAGGTGAACTATTGTGAATGATAGTTCATTTATAAAAGGCATGTACGCTCGAGTAATGTGCAGCTTTGTAACTAAAGTTGTGTATGGGATCAGTTTTGACTGCTTGAGTATTTGTAGTTACAGGAAGGTTTATGTAGCTACAGTACAGTAGAAAGTACAGTTAATAGAGTTGAGAAGTCATTATTGTCAACCTTGAAGCCAAACTCTTAATCCATACCAGTATTCAGTCCTGGGTTTTAATATATACGCGTGTATTAATGGGTTTTTTTGGGGGGGGTGTTTTGTTTGTTTTTTGTTTTGGTTTGGTTTTGTTTGGTTTTGAGTTTTTTGTTTGTTTTTGTTTATCTGAGTTTTTTTCTGAGTTTTCTTCTCTGGTTCTTTCTGTAGTTTAATGTTGGGTTTTTTTTCCTATGAGTGGCAGTGTTTGAAATGTTCAAGTTTCAATTGAAAAGCAAACCAAAACTTTTTGCATCATTTACAGTGTGAGAATTGATATAGATTATATATGTAATCTACTTCCTCTCCTTATCCTCTCTTCAAATGCCCAAAGCCTAAGCTGATCAAATAAAAGCAGAGATTTTGCTGAAGTGCTTTAGTTTAGTTCCTTAGCTAATCTTTTGACTATTGGCAAGATTTTAATTACAGTTTCTAATCTACGAAGCATTGAAATAAATCTTGCCTTTTATTCATATTGTTGTTTGCATCTGTCACTTTGCATGTTCAAAACAAGGCCTGGATAAGCACAGATGCCAAATTATGATGGAAGGCAGATAAATTTTTTCTTTATATGTAGGTCTTGCTGTACTCTCTCACCTTCTGTAGATGTGATTTACCATACTTCCACTTACTCCATGCATATGTTCTCATAGCATCTTCCAGTGTGACTGTCTGTACACTTATAACAATCTAAAAGGTTAAAAGACTCTGGGAGCAGGTGCTGTGCACTTCTGTTCAGTGTATTTCCTGCAGCCCCCACCTCTTCCACAGCTGCAGTGTCGCTAATGTAATATTAGAGGTACATGTCAGAATCATCGTGATTTGTTGGATCATTTAGATCTCAGCCTAAGGCCACTAGCTTTAGATTGCTCTAGTGAGGCAAATAAAGGGTTTACCAAAACAAGAAATTTCACTTTTGCTTCAGTCTCAGCCATGGGTATGAAGCTCTGAAACCATTGCTGGCCCTGAAGCAGCTCAAAAATCTTTATAGAGGGCTTTTAAAGCAACCCAGCAGAGATAGCAACCACATTTTAGATGTTTTGTTAAGAGTAGTTATACATCAAAGATAGGTTAAGCATTTCAATAAATTACTTAATAGTCCTTTATTGATGTCCAGAGATATTTGGGTGAGGGAAAAGGTAAAGGTTACAGGAGTTTATTGGCAGCACACTGGCAAGATGAAGATAAATTGGCTAATGCTTGATGCTTTATTTGGTGCTTACCTCTTAGGAAAGGATGTGGTTACCAGTTTTGTCTATGCTTTCTTTGTTGTTTAAACCTCTTAATCAGCATACTAGATGGAGTCTTTGATATTAAACCACATCTCTTAATGTCAAAACACGTAGGTTTGTATTGCTAGAGTGTTTTCTTTAGTTTCCCCTTTATCATTTTTTGTTTTCCTGAAGAATTCCCTGCCTACCTCACATAAAGTTCCAGTTTCAGGAATTAGAAAGCTGGGTAGAATGAAGTAATACTGGGAAAATAGCTTGAAGATCAGATAACTGAATAAGATGAATTTATGTCACACTTGGTAATTGAATTGAGTTCAGGGGCTCCTTATGGAACAGATTTCTGAATTAGCTTTTTGCACTCCAGAAAACTCCAGGTGCCTTTCAGGTGGCAGTTTCAATCTGGGAGAAAAGCTGAGGTGGATTTCTGACCAAAGATCATAGAATCACAGAATGGTTTGAGTTGGAAGGGACCTTAAAGATCTTGTTCCAACCCACCTTCCATGGTCAGGGACACTTCCCACTAGGCCAGGTAAAGAGGAAAGATGAAAGAACAGGAGTATGTTTTTATTAATTTTTCTCCGAAATTCACTGGTAATGAACTGTATTGCCAGCATGTATTTCACTAAGACAAATTTTCTGTTCTGAGTTTGGTTTTGGGACTTTTCATTGCCTTTGTGTTTGGCCTCATTAAACTAGGCCACTTTTTCCCGTTCTTAAACAAAATGTGCTGCAGCTAACATAATCCAGTCAACGATTTAGCTATCCACTGCTTGACTTTTCCACACTTTTTACTGTGGAATACCAAATCAGTTGTGAGTCTGCCAGGCAAAATATGCAAGACAATTTTTTTTTTTCTGCTTTGTGAGATTATTCCCATCCTTACTGATATCACGTTAGAATTCATGTGATGTGGTTTGTGCTGAGAAACAACCATGTAGGGTGGTATCTGCTGCCCTTCCTTTCACAGCTTTCCAATAAAAAAGCGCAATCCACTGGCCCGTTTTCATGTCTGACTGTAACTGAACTGTGCATGACAATGAAACTGATGTTGAGGATTCCATTTAATCCAGTAGCTCTTCCTACTTTATTTGAAGTAAGTGCATTAATTTATTAAATTATTTTCTCTCAGACTATACACCTGCTTGTCAATATTCACAGTTTGTTCACTGCCTGGCCCTTTAATGGTAATCTGTGATTAGTCGCTGTGTTCCCAGCCTTTGGAGTTTGTTATGATCTTTTCAAGAGGGAAGATGGAGGAGGATCGCAGTTATCTGTAAATAATTAGGCAGGTGGGCTCTTTTATGCCAGCTGTGCAAAAAAGAGTTCAGTGATCTAATCAAATGCCAAATATGAGCTAACATGTGCCATGGTTATTGAACCCCGTGAGGCTAAATATGAATAAGTATGCATTTTGCTATTGCTGTGACTAACACAGCCGTAGATGGATTCCATTTTATTCTGCATGGCTATTTTATCATTAGTTTAATTCGAAAGAGAGAGTAGTAAACCAATTTTTATGGTTACACAACAACAGTGGCATGGAATGATGAGTTTTATGAAAGACTAATAGAAGTAGTGCTGAGTGTTAATTTTAACTTTTTGTAAGAAAATAGGGAAAACAAAATGTAAGGTCAGAAAGGTTTGTTGCACTACAAGAATATTGTATAAATCCAGCTGCTGTTGTGCTTGCTTATATGGCGTCTAAACAAAGATAGGGCTTTTATTCATCTAGTTCTGGAAACAAAGTGCTCCCAGAAAAGACAGCATTTTAGGGACGCATATTTTCCTTTCTTAAAAAGAAATATGAAATATATTTCAGGAATGCAAATTTAAGGGAATCCAGTGTATGGATCCATAAAATCTGAAAATTTCAGGCTCATTTCAAAACTAGATTTTCAGAAATAATCCAACTATAGCATAGTTTCCCTTTCAGGGAAAGCATCTACACTGAGAGAGCTGCATGCTTCATGCTCTTAGTTGTCTGATCGTCCTCTATATTTGCCTGTGCTTGGTGGCTGCTTGGGATCTGTTTGGATCTATTGGACCTGGCCTCTTCTGTGGGGATACTTGTGTTTGGAAAGGAGGCTAATATACGTTTGAGTCCCATTTTCACGTGCCTTGCACCTCTGCAATGGGAGTACATGTATGTGCTTGGCCAATATGCTAAAGTTCACTTGAGTGAAAGTTAGTGGAGATATAAGCAATTAACTAATTTTATGATATTAAACTGTTACGTATTAGATTCTTTTTGAACAGTCATAAATGTATCATGAAGGACTTTAACAAAGTTTCTGGGGTTTTTTTCCCTCCAAAAAAAGTTCTTTAAACAACACTTGTAATACGTGAATATGATAAAAACATTTAATACTGAAAGGTAAGAGAACACAAGCATCTGGGTCCACTGAGGCTGTTTCTTTGATTTGTGTGTTCAAAATAATCTGTGACCTCCTCTTCCTTTTTTATCTTAATTTTTCAGGCTGGTTGGTATTCTACGAGAACCTGAGTTTTCTAGGTCTGGGTGGATTTGACTGTAATGGTGCTTTGATAAATTTCTTTTTCCCAGACAATGCAGTGCTACTGTGAATTTGCTGCTTAGAGTAGCACCTTCAAACTCAGACAGTCTGCTCTTTTCATATGTTTGGTCGTGTCTGCTGATTTCTCTCCCTGACTTCTTTTTTTCCTCCTATTTTTACTCTAAAAGCAACACGTAAATCTTTGTTCATTCTGTTCCATTTAAACCCATTAAACCACTTTTCCAGTGCACTGCCTCAGACTCTCATTTACACTACAGCAAGGCAAGTTTCCTTTCCAGTTGTAAACACTTTAGATGAGCACAGAAAACTGAATTTTAAGGTTAAACAGGCCCTGGGTTTTCACAGGTGTCTTGAATGTTGTTTACCAAAGTAAAATAATCAAGGACTTGTTTTGACCTGCAGAATCTTCCTCTGATGGCAGTGCCTCTCAAGGAATAAGGAGAGATTTAGAGTAAAGTCATCTCTAAAATGCATTTTTGATTAGTACTTTTGTTCCCTCTGTCCCTCCACTGTTTGCCTCATATACTAGCTATTCATAACCTTTGAGAGTCACTGAGTTACCACAGTCCAGATGGTAATTTATCTGCCACACATCACAGAGCAAGGGCAAGCCTCCCTCTTGCGTATCTATTTCCTGAACCTGTTCTTCTCCCACCTGGAGAGGTGGGAAAATTTAGAGAGATTTTATTAGTCCTGGAATATCTGCCTTGGCAAGGATGAAGCGCCAGATTTCACAAACTTGCCTGGGAGATGGGTGGTATCAGTTGCAGAAATGAGTGAGGAGTCTGTAACTCTTAGAGTTGGCTGCTGCGATTATTTAAAAGTAAAATGAACAAAACTCCCACTTCCATCAGCAATGCCTTCCACTTTTATTTTACCTAAAAACTGAATCGACTGTCTGCACTGTGCATTTTTATTGACCAAGCAAGCCAGTAGTGAGCCCTTTCCCAAGCAAGAGTTTGAACCCCTGTCCCCTCCTCTCTTCCCCCTGCCCACTCATCCCATGACTGAGAGCTGAACAGCCAACACCAAGTGTCTAAGTTTGGTCTCCAGCTTTTTTTCCTTGCAGAGGAGCTACTGAGTTGCTCATTGGAGCCTTCATGGGGCAGCCATGCAGAAAAGATGACATCTGCCATCAACAAGACTGTTGCCCTTAAGGTCAGAGTCTGAATCTGAGACAAATGCAGCGAAGAAGAGGGTGCTGCTTTGCTCCTCTATCTGGAGTGCAGGAACAACTGGCCAAATTCTTTGAAAAGCAATATTTCATTGCATCTGTAATGTTTATCTCCTACAAGTTTTACTGTGTCAAAGATCGTCTCATGAAAAGGCTGGGGGTTTTACATTTATTTATTTATTCATTTTATTTTTCACCTTTCTTTTCTGGCCATAAGTCTACTGAGGAATTTGACTTTCTATCACAAAAACAGCTTTCTTGAGGCTTTAATAAGTACAGTGGAATCGCTTTAGGGAAGTTTCCTTCCTGATGATGATTATGTATTCTTTTGTGTGTATGTAGGTAGATACAAGAGGCAGATGGTAACAGACAGTTCTGCAAACTGTGATGTTTACTTCCCGCATATTCATGAATTTTTTTCAAAATCTGAAATTTCTTGAAGGATCTTAAATTGCATTTGTAATGTTTTGGGGAAAAAGTATATAAAGTATATTTGGTTTGCTTCTTAAGTGATGTAGAATCTTTGTCTTAACAAACGTAGTCTATCCCTGAAGTATTAAGGTTGCCCTTAAATTTCTGTCTACGGCCCCAGAGGTGGTGACACTGTGCGGGGACCTCCAAGTTACAGTGAGCTCCTGTCATGTCTCCTCTTCCTTAATTAGTTAATAAATGTCAGGGCAGAGGAGGTGGGGACAGAAGACTGTGTGTGTCTTTTATCAGCCTGCAATTTCTCCATTTGGGGCTACAGGCTGCTGTGTGCTATGCAAATGGTAATACAAAGGAGAATAAAAGTGTTAGCCTAGGATTTATATATTAATTAAAAATTGTTGGCTTGCAGACTTTGGTAAACATATACATAGATATGGTTTTCTCTCTGTTTTTAGGAATACACTATAGATATAATTTTTGCCCAGACTTGGTATGACAGTCGTCTAAAATTTAACAGCTCAATGAAGGTGCTTATGCTTAATAGCAATATGGTTGGAAAAATTTGGATTCCAGACACTTTCTTCCGGAACTCAAGGAAATCTGATGCTCACTGGATTACAACTCCAAATCGTTTGCTTCGAATCTGGAGCGATGGAAGAGTATTGTACACTTTAAGGTCAGTATTTACTAGAAAAAAATAAAGCTGTTATGATAAGGAATATGAAAATAATGTATATATATCAAATCCTTGGCTTTTTTTTTTTTTGGTGTGGACCACAGGAATTTTCAAGGAGTTTATTAAAGGAGAAAAAATAAAGATTATTTGATCACGAAAAACATGAAGTTAATAGTATTGAAGTATATTGCCTACGTAATTGTGTAAAGACAATTAAAGGGGGTATGAAATTTTAATCACTTAGGTACAGGCATGATTAAAAAAAAGAAGTTATATAGCACATAGCACCATGGTGGTCTGTCACTAAGATATTGCAGATCTAGTCATAAGTTATTTTGCAGACTTTCTGTTCTAAATATTTCACTATCTAATATCCACCAAATTATACTCTGTAAGTAAAATATTAAATGCTTCAGATAATAAAAGTCATAAGAAGTTTTATTAAAGCTAAGGCCCCGGTCCTGCATATACTTCTTAACATGTTTGCCCTTGCAAGCTATTAAAATCAACAAATCTGTTCATCCAAATTATGCATAAGCAAACATGTTGGTAATAATTCTTCTTGGCAAATGGGTGATGCTTGGGCTGATTTTAAACTTTCCATCTAGGCTATCTGTACTGATCTTTGAGTCACTTTTCGAACAGTTCTTGAAAGGCTGTAGTCTACAGAAAGCATTTTAATGTAATCTCTCAGTTTTACTTTTTAAAATGCTTAAAAAATCTTGCAATAAATACGGAGCTGGTCAAGAAGCAGTCTGTGCAGAGGATGTCATTAATCTGATTCTGTTGTTAAGAGTATAAAATAATAAACAAAAAGTATCACCTTTTAATTACTTAATTTTCAGTCATTTATGTTGTTTTCATATGCAGGCTAGTTGTAAAAACAATTTATAAAAATATTCTGCATCAGAAGTAAGAAGAATTAGAATGTTTCAAATGGATTCTCTTCACTCAATTTTTTTGGAGTATGCTTCATTTAAAAGCATACAAATATCTCTGAAGAGCACTTTTTAAACAATTTATTATGCTGGTGTTTATAAAAATCTCTAAAAAGCCTCTACTGTTGTCTTGCTAATATTCTTTTTTTTCTTTTTGTAGCTAAAAATCTAGTCATACATGGACTTTACCCTTCCAATGTTCATTGAGTTTCAGGGTACACTTTCTTTTAAACAGGGTCTAAGTAAAGCAGAGAAAGAAACAAATGCAACAACAACAAAAAAATCATCTGAGCTCTTCCAGAGCAAAAGGTTAGAATTATTGTGCTAGAGTAAGGGCTCTGAAGTGCAGTGGGCTAGGAATAAAACTGCAGAAGAGGTATTCACCCAGCACTGTAACATGCAAACATCGATATAGGTGAGGATACAGCCTGAATTTGGCCGAAGATGGAATAACATTAAGAGGTTCATATGTTGGTTATTGAAGGAACAATAATAGGATCTGACAATGCTCCACGTTCATGAGCTCCCCTCTACCACCACTCTTTTCCCGCTGGTAATTCAGGGAGCAGACTCGGTGATTCTGTTAGTCAGGTTTACTGAGTCTCCTCTGAGAGTAGTGCATGGTCTGTCCATTGCACCCATCAGTGAACCCATATCTAGTTGTTTTGCTTTTAATAAGAGTCTGATTTTATTTTCCTTTTTCTTTAAGCATTTGACTATCCAAAGGTTGAAAATGGTAAACAAAAGCAATAAAAGCATATAGCATATACATAGCATATCTGTGATACCATAGCTGGCAACTTTGAAAAGCATCTTCAGAGGGATGCAAGTGTTTTACTTGGAAATGTGTGTAGGGGGTTCTCTTCCCGCCCCCCTCCCAACATATGACAAAAAATATACTTTCCCTTATAAACCTGTTTCTTGGTCAGGACAAATTTCTAGAGAGGTCCTAGTGACACTTTGTGAAAAATAACTACTTTGTTCACAGACTTATAGAGCTTTTTGGCAGCGTGTGGAAGAATCTTCCTTTCCCCATCCCTTTTTATCTAGTGTTGCGTATAGTCAAGTAAGTAAGCATTATGTTAATTTTCAAAGTTGATTTTAGAAGATATTCTGACTTTCTTCACAGTGTTACCAACAAAGGAGGAGGTATTTTAAATGCAAAGAAGGCAATTTGGAGTCTAGCCCTTTACTCCAGCTTCCTAGTGAAAGCAGAACTGGATTTTGCATTGGTTGCTTGGAAGCTCTTTGGAAATAGCAGGGTCTGTTGCGACAGGGCAAGGGCTAGTGGCTTTAAAGTAAAAGAAGGCAGATTTAGGCTACATGGAAGGAAGGATTTTTTTACAATGAGGGTGGTGAAACAGTGGAGCAGGTTGCACAGAGAGGTGGTAGATGGCCCATCCCTGGAAACATTCAAGATCAGGTTGAACAGGGCTCTGAGCAACCTCATCTAGTTGAAGATGTCCCTGCTCATTGGGGGGTGGGGGGGCTGGGGTGTCAGATTAGGTGACCTTTAAAGGTCCCTGACAACCCAAACTATTCTATGATTCTATGAAATCTGTGATAGTATTTTCAAAAGCAGCACACGATTAAGTTGATAGCATTATGAGTCCTAAACTACTTCTAAAATGTACATTATTTGTGTGAATTACTTGAATGCCTCAGACATTAAATGAGTAGAAATATCAAGTCTGCTCTTTCCTGTCCATGCTGCTGTCTTCACCAGCTCTGCCTCCATGAACACAGACCAAGCCCAAGAGTGTCCCCACTTTCTTTTTTGTGTATGTAGCCACCAGATACAATGGTGCCAAATACAATTTGACTTCACAAATGCATTCTTTAGAAAGTTCCTTTATTTGCTATCATAAACTCCCCTCCTTGCCCTGTTTTCAGTCCCTCCCTTTTATCCCCTGTTTCTGGTAGAGAGCTGAGATATCTCCCCCGCAATTAACTGAAATTTTTGAAATGGCTCAAAAAGCCAAATGAAACAGTGCAGGTCCTCAGGTTGCTTATGATAAGAGTTTTTGCTCTTTGGAGATGATGCTGGATGTTTTTTGCAGACACGCAGTTGGCTATATGTAACATCTATTATTTGGCAAAACTGATTTCTGTGCATTTTCTTTACTATCTAGTCTGAAGCATCTAAATACTTGAATACAATAATTCTTTTTTTTTTTTTCTTCCTTCTTTTTCTAATCAGGCTAACAATTAATGCTGAATGTTATCTTCAGCTTCATAACTTTCCTATGGATGAACACTCCTGTCCATTGGAGTTTTCAAGCTGTAGGTGGTAAAATACTTCTTGTTTCTTTACATTCAAACTTTATGTTTCCTTAAATACTGTCAGCAAGAGAGCAAGTGTTTACTTTATAAAGCCTTGCAGTGAAGGAAAGAACTGACCTGTTTATGTTTTCATTAGATTAATTGCTTTTTTTAGTGATTATTAAATGCAGTACTGAATGAGTTGAATTGCATGCATTTCATTTAGTTGCAACTATAAAAATAATCGTTTTCCTTAGGAGACGGATACAATACCCATTCCAGTTAATGGAAATATATTGCCCTTGAAGAACTATTTTTTATGCCTGTCAGACTTGCCTGCTTTGAATTAATTCCATGTGGTATACTTGAAAGTAAAAGTAAGATCTGTCTTCTTCAACCTGTTTCTGTAAATGCTTAATCAGTATAAGAAGTCCTTCACCTTTCAGAGAGACTTATTTATGTGAGGCAGAAACAACTTCCAGGCTTCATTTCTCTAATATAAACTATATCTAAAAAAAAAAAAAAAAAGTTCCTAAGGGAATTGTGCTATTACTGGCAAAGGAAATCCAAACCACCTGAACACAGCTAAACAGCTTATTTCCTAAATGTGGAACCTAATAGGCAATGAAATCAAACTTCAGTGATTCTTTTTAAATTAATGTTTTCACTTAGTACTTCCTTCTTGAGTGCTTCCAGCTAAATGAGTTTTGGTAGCTCCATTGATTAAATAGTTGTGCCACACAAGCAAGTCTTGCTTAATTTCATTTCTGCCTTTCTGCCAGATAATGTGGGGCAACACGTGAGGCATATCAAATCAAGGAGGCTGCACTTCCTTAAAGTTGAAGTACTGGACAGTGAATCAGGCCACAAAAATCCATTCTAGGAATAATAGACAAAGAAATTTTCAATGAACGCCAATAGGAATTTTACCAAATTATGTGCTAATAAGTGTCTGACCTTTTAAGCTCTTTGTGGTCTTTTAATGATAATGTATATTACTTTTGTGTATTAATTCACAGTGGTGATTCTGAGCCAGTTTTTCATATCTGAGTTAAAGACTATTGTGTAGATATTTCCTAAACGTTTGTATTTACATAGTTTTTGATTGATCACACATTTAGCTAGGCTTAAAACTGAGGCTAGATATTTTGGGGTTAGATTTTAAGTTTGGCTCTCTCATCCACTTTATGTGTAGCTCTGGTTTGGTTTATAAACAACTTCAGAGATCACAAAACATGCTTTGACATATACTGCGGCTGAACGCTAGATTTACTCTGTTTTATTCTAGATGGATATCCCAGAAATGAAATTGAATACAAATGGAAGAAAACCTCTGTTGAAGTGGCAGATCCAAAATACTGGAGACTGTATCAGTTTGCATTTGTGGGGTTACGAAACACAACTGAAATTTCTCATACCTTGTCTGGTAAGGCAAAGCATTGAGTTTGATTTCATGTAGTGTCTATGTAGACTAACAGGACTAACAGATGGAGACACAACTGAAAACCATTTTAAATGTCATCTACATTTTTTTTCTTTTTAAATTTGTAGGTGATTATATTATTATGACAATCTTCTTTGATCTCAGCAGACGCATGGGATACTTTACTATTCAGACATACATTCCTTGTATACTCACAGTTGTTCTTTCATGGGTGTCATTTTGGATCAATAAGGATGCAGTTCCTGCAAGGACTTCTCTGGGTAAGAATGTCTTTTTTTCAACCTTGAAGAGTCTGGTACACCCAGGAATACAAATCTGCAGCAGGGAGTAAATTAACCACAGTTTATTCCCCTTCAAATTGTGACCATTGGTCACCCTTTCTCTTGAACTGAAAGATTAAGAGTTGGAGGATCCTGCTGCGGTTGCACGGCAGGGCTTAAGGAGAGTGTGTTGAGAATGGAAATCTGGAAATCTAGAAATCCTGATCCAAGCCTTGTGGATCTGCTGTTGTTAGCATAAATACATTTTTTTCTCCTTTATGTTCTTTTTGTCATCTCTGGGGATGGCAATATGGCAATCATTAGTCTGACAAGTATGATTAAACTTCACTTAGCATCATGGAACAAAGGATGTCATTCCTACACAGGAGAATGTGAAGATCTGGATTTTGTTTTGGTTTTTTTATTGTTGTTGTTGATTTATATTACTACTACTACTACTACTGCTACTACTGTTCTGTTAAGAAATGATTCGGTTATTCCTTTAAGCCCAGGGTAGGAGAGAAAAATTGCAACCAAAGTTGCACCTCAAGTAGTTAAGCGCGTAGCTTGCAAAAACTGACTCACTGTCCTGCTTTTACTACAGACAGCACTGAAGTGTGTTGCAAGTTCTGCTACAGAGATAACTCTGTGTTACTGTGATCTTGGCTGACCTGTTTAGCATGACGTCAGTCTCCTTCGTTGGACTGTTCGGGATTCATGTGCTGCTTCATGAGAAGAGTCGTAGTCCCCACATAAAGCACGACAGGTGGGGGTGTGTGGAGTGTGTGGGACTCCAAGACCAGAAGCTTTGAGCTTAGCAGTGACAGATGCTTTTAGTAAAACTGGTGATGGCAGTATGACCTATTTTAGGGGAAAGATCAAGAGCCGAGAGTGTATCTTAGGAAGTGAGAGATGTGAGCTAATCTTCCTCAGGAGCTTATAGGGTTGTGAGCACACCATTCCCACGTTACAGGAGTGTTCCCTACCAGAAGGGTGAGTCCAGGCTTTTAACTCCTTCCCACTGAAACTGAAGCTCTGTGCAGACAAGCCTAAAGACTAATGAGTCAAGAAAGAAAGTAATCAAAAATGAGCATGGCTCAGTAGCCTAATGAAAAGGTAAGGGAAGAAAATCTGAGTCTTGAATCTTAACTTTATACTGTTTAAAAGTACTGCAAAGTTTAGCGGAGAGGCTAAAATCTTGACTAAATAAGTGAAACTATCTCCTGATAGTCTCGTATCTTGATTTAGAAATTTATTATAATATTTGTTAGAACAACTAATCGTTGGACGTCATTGTGGGTACCATCTGGAAAGACACTAGCTGTGACAGGAAAACCTGTTGTATTAGTGTACTGCTAGTTCTGTATCCAGTTTGTGCTTTTTACAGAGTACTTTTTCTATGCCACGAATTTAGCAAATTTGCCTTTGATCTCACGTTTAAGCTAGAGTTTTCACGCTCCCACTTGAGCAGTACTAACCTTCATCTGCTTGAGATGTACTACAAAGGTTTGCAATGTCATATTTACAGCTCCCTGCAGTTAACTCTCAGCTCCTTTTGTGTGAACATGGAGATGGCAGAACACCATGGCAGAAGCCATCGTTTGACAGGTTGTAGGATGACTTTTCTCACATGCAGATGTTCTGGTGAAGAAGAAAGAGAATACCAGTCAGGTAGACACAATTTTATAGAAAGAGACTGAGAAATTAATAAAAGAAAGCAAAAAAAAAGCAAGGTCCATCATGCCGAGTTGCTGTGATGCTGTGGAAGGTTTGCACCCTGTGACAGCGCCCCGTATGCCTTTCGCATATTGGAGAGGACTAGGAAAGTCCACATCTCCTTTTGTCTTCTCTGTACAGAAGTGAGTAAGAAGAATGGTAGGTGTGACTTCCCACCTGGAGGCTGTGCTGGGCTCTGGACACTGAAAAGGCCTGGGCCTTTTTCTTCTGTATATGTTGGAAGATCCTGTTAGATTGTGGTTTGCCAAAGCAAAAGGTTTGAGATGATTAAAGGTATTTAGATGCAGAGAAATGCCTAATTGATTTTCAAAAGCATCTAGTGGGAGTGCAGCACTTTTGAAAAATTCCGTGGTTATCTGTTTGCCCTTTTAGGCATGTAATTTCATAGGGAAATCTGTTGCAAAATCACCACTGCTTTCCTGCTGCAGGATCAGCCCATAGCAACCCCTCATTCCGTGCTCTGATTTAAAAGCCATAAACAACCTTACACTGACGTAACACATTTTTTGCAGTAAGCCTGTACATGTCAATAACAAATTATTTGTGTGTTCAAGTATTGCTCTTGAAAGGAAAGGTCACATCTTAATTTTGGACTACTATGAAAAAGGCTTCGCATCTCCCTGAAGCATCAAATAAAGAAGAAAGTGTTAACACCTTCTAAATGTTAAACCAGTGAAAAGTGGTATAGTTGAGATTCTGAACACATTGCTACTAAGGCCAGCTTGTTCTTTTAATTAACTTGTATGTAAGTGAATCGAGGAAAACATTTTGTATTACTTAAGACACAGCATTGAAAAAATACCTAGTAATTTAGAGAATAAGCCCAGAAAGGCCATGAAGGCCATCTACTTTGATCTGCTACATGTCAGAAACGAACAATTGAAAACATTATTCCTTTTTCTCATGTTTTCTGAAAGTTTGAAATCATTGATAAATAACACACCTTTTTTTTTTTTCTGAATGTGTCTTTTTGTACATTTTAATTTTTCAAGAGCCAAAGGACTTTTTTGTGTTTATAAAATTTGTGTGCTTATTTATACCTGTTTGTCTCTTGTATTTGTTTTATGTCTGCATTCTATAACAGATTTATAAAATCACACAAACTTTCTCAGTGTCATTGTTTATTCATTGCATGTTTAAAATGGGAGAGATTTCAACTGAAGGTGAAAGGTGCTGCCTTTTCTGTGATCCCACGGCGGCTGCTGGATCCATTTGGATGCTTCTTGCAAGAGCACCAATGTGTGTGGGTGTGATCAGTGGTGAACCCAGCTGTGGCTCAGTTCTTGTATGCCCCATGAATGAATTAAGGGCTAATCTGAGGGGTTTTTTTTGCAACAATATGATTGGATTACTTACACACTTCCCTCTTCCTGTCTTGTTTTCTTTCTTTCCCAAACAGGCATTACAACAGTGCTAACCATGACAACGTTGAGTACAATTGCTAGGAAGTCACTTCCAAAGGTTTCCTACGTGACAGCAATGGACCTTTTTGTTTCAGTTTGCTTCATTTTTGTGTTTGCTGCCTTGATGGAGTACGGCACCTTGCATTACTTTACCAGCAACAGAAAAGGGGATAAAGGAAGAGAAAAGAAGGCAAAATCTAAGCCATCAGTAAGTTTAGCTAAACAAGAAGGAAAAAACGTACAGAATGTTCTTTATTGTAGCATTAACTTTGAGAGTCTGATTCTTAAGTAGAAGGGCTAATATTCAAAGATAAGTAACAATAATATTAATTTAATCATTTTTTTATGGTTGGGGTCTTGTACTTACTTTCTGTAAATGCTGCTAGTGAGGGAAGGTTTTAGATAGTTCCACTTATATGTGAAGAGAACACATGAGCCTAACCTACAGAGTGGTTTGATATAATATTCTATGCCATGCCCAAACCCTTGGTGCTCCTAGGGCTGCCTGTGGAGTATGTGCCCGTGGAGACATTTCTGTCTGGGCTTAGCGCTTCTGAAAACAGGACTTGGCAGAGAATCATAGATAAGACTGTAGCAGTAGAGATAATGTAAATGGACTGAAGGTATGAGGATTTGTTTGGGTCTGCATCACCTAACTTAAGTCTTACCTCACCAGCTTAGCAAAGGAATAAGTGCTTGTTGCAGGACAGTATTCTCTCTTCCACTTCAGAAAATCTACTTTAACTCCTGGTTTGGTTTTTGCTTTCATTTTTTTCTGGATTCTTTTTCCATTTACTTCCATGTTTCTTTCTGGTAAAATGAACCTTCTGCTTTTACAAAATGATGTTTGTATCGTGTAAATCCCCACATATCCCAGGGACAAGTATTATTCAATTTTAAGAGGCTTTCTGTTTGTGTAGTAACAATACTGGAACTTCCAAAGAATCTATTGTTGAAAGCCAGTACAAATATTTAAAGCCAATCTTTAAACTAATAAAACATTGAGGTAAAGGCGTTAAATAGCTTATTAATTCAAACACTAGTCTTAATATCTGAGGCTTGATTGCAGTCACCTTTTGGAGGGAATAAGAGGAAGGACAACGTTTTAAAGACCCTTGCAGATCATTTCATCAAAGGAAGCTGGAGCATAGTTGAATCATATCATTTGTCTTTTCTGGGTGAAGGCTGAATACCACCTGCGTAAGATCAAACAGAAATCAAAATGAAGTTACAGAAGCCCAGATATGGAA
>VXBO01009899.1:318938-350647 GCA_013400135.1 Rhinoptilus africanus
CATGGAAATGCAGAAATCCTGTTATGAACCATATCCATGCTGCAACTAGTGCTGGAAAGCCCTGGCCACCCATTTTGAGCAGCACTGCTGTGGGGGGACTGTCTTATGGGGGGACTGCGGGGCTGCTATAGCTTCATACCAGAGAAATGCATTTCATATGGTGAGCTGGTCCAAGTAGATCAGCTGTGTGTTTAGGACAAGGCTAGTGGTGAAGGGTTAATGGTGTCCTGTACTGCCTTGGTTGGGCATCACTCTGAATCCCCAGGGAATCCAGCACAGACAAGAGAACTGGAAACCTTAAACTTCCTCCTTTTAGTGGCAGAAGCAAATGTGGGTACGATGGGAAGGATGGGAAACAGGCTTTGTTAAGGGATGCAATGAGGGTGAAGGATAGCAGACATTGCAGAATTTGGGGGACTTCCCACAGTCAGCATAGAAGATTCAATTTTAGGTTGTTGCAATGAGGTCTCAGCAACAATTAGGGAGCTGAAATAGGTCTGCTCTCAGTAAGCACAACAAGGAGAAAAGAAAGAGGGGAGGAAACACTGCTTATTCAAACCAGGGGGATATTAAAGATCAGCCACCGAAGTGGTTTGCAAGTATACTTTATTAAATGGAGTCACGAGGCTTTAACGAATCTCTTCATACATCGGTCATTTGTGCAATAATCTGCCAAATGCTTTGAGATTTTCAGTGCATATGACAATTTAAAATGTAGAATAAGGGTGAGAGAGAAACTATGACACTTATAGAGTAACTAGTTGGAGTTTGGACTAAGATTAAAATTGGCAATATAACACTCAAAACACTGTTCAGTTGTGGTTTACCGTGTTCTTAAAGCATGCTTTTAATTTCTAAGTAGTTGAAAAACAACCTTCTTTTCACACAGAATTCTTTAAACATGTTTCAGCACGTTATGGCCATAAGATGATACTAGAGAAGAGATTACTCTAAAACAGAGGGGGATTAAATTTAATGTACTTAGATGCAAGGACTCCAATTTGATAAACAGGTTTTTTGTGTGACATTTTATGAAAAGCTTTAAAATTTCTTGTTACAAATTGAGTTAAAGAATCCATCTGATTAATTAATGGGAAGCCATATAACTACATATCCTTTTTTTTTTCCTCTCCCCCTTTATCTTTGTAAAAGCCTTCTGTTCATTCTTTTTCTCTTGCAGTTATGGATATGTAACTCAAAATAACAATTTAATTAAAATAGTCAGTTTAATTCCTTCTGAAAAGTTCTCATTTATAGTTTTTTTTTTCCTTGGAAAACTTGCCTTGCCTAGTTCTTCTATTTCTATTGCAAAATGCAATAAAAGCTTATTATTCCAGCAACTGATGCCAATAAAGTGCAATAAATGATCTTGTGAAAAAATGGGAGATTTTACAAATGATTACAGCAGTTTTATCTTACAACATATGTGCTGTCATCATTCAAGAAAGGTAATTTGAATTGGCTTATGTAAATCCACATTAGTAAGGATAATGAGTTTGGGCAGGAGAGATTAAACTTAATTAGTTGTGGATCTTGTTCTGATCATCATTTCACCTGAAGTGAATGCATCACCTGTGCTATGGTCTCCACAGACAGTGTCTTTCTTTTGTACATGAATAATTTGGTTTTGGTCCTCCCAGAGAGTATCATAAATGCTTCTCAATATATGTGCAGTTTTATCTGCAATATCAGTACTTTTTTTTAAGTCTCTGCCAATTGATATAAGGTCATTTTCTTGTGAGGTGTTGAACTTTTTTTTCCCCTTTTCCCTCACATTGTCTCTTTCTTACATACATTTTACATATTCTCTGTAGGTAGGTAGGCCTATAAGGTGGTACTTTCTTCCTGCCTCTCTCAGGCCTCCTCTTCAAACCTGTAATTCAGCTTCAGTTTGTGCTGGTGGCCTGCGCAGTGAAAAGCAGTGCTGCTATTTCTTCCTCTTCCCATGATGTTTCTGAGCTGAGGATTTACCCCACTAGTCGAAACAAGTTATACCATGAATCTTACGTTGGCAGAAACAACAGTCAGGAAATTCTTGTAAAGCCAGGGTAGGTGTCAATCAGAAAAAAACATCTTTCTCTATATATCTTCAACAAACTGATAATTTTGTAAGTTCAAAGAAAAATTTGAACTTACTTTTTACATTTTATAAAAATAAGCCCTATTTGTGATGCCTCACATTAGAGGGCAGAAGCTTGTAACTGCTGTTTGTTAGTATTGTCAGTATTTTATCATAACTGAAAAGAATAATGAGGTCCTTTAGGATGATAATTAGCTCCCTAGGTCACCATGTCTAAAAAGTGTTGAAACAGCAGTCTGTGTGAAACTTCCTCTGGTAAAAACACTTGTTAACTAAAGCTATTTCGAAATGCAGTGGATGCTGGATGGCTTTAACATCACCCCTTGGGACACTGGGTAAAATGTCTTTGCAGCAATAGTGCATCCTTAGCAATGTATAGAGATCTCTGCATTAGCCAAAGTAATTATCTGGAAGTGGGACAACAGGACTCTAAAACATAACAAAAATCTAAATTATGTGGTTTCCTGCTTTTCAGATTTTTTTCATACCGTTTCATTGCCTATTATGTCTAATTGTTTAAAAGAGATTCTTCTCTACACTTAAATATACAGTTAGTTCTTCTGAATGCATCCTTTTCTGCTGTATTTACTCCTTACTAGCCAAAATATGGAGATGGTAGAAAAGAGAAGACAATCTAAGAGAAGTGTTGACGTAACTCCTATCTTCAGTCTGAAGAGTTTAGAAGAGATGCCAAAGGTGGGGGGGTTGAAAGAAAAAGGATTATGGATTACTTTGAAACGGCTGTGAGATTTGGAAAGAGAAAAAAGGCCAGAAAGAAGAAGAGAATGGCTTTTTGAATTATTTGGGAAAACAAGGATGAAGAGTGAAGAATTGTGTGGAAAAAAAATAATAAAAGGGGGAAAGAAGGGCCGTGGTAGTGCAAGTAAAAGGAAGGTGAAAAGGCAAAAGTCACAAGAAAAGGAATGTCAGTAAAAAAAATGAATGTCAGAAAACAGTATACGTACTGGGCAATGAGGCACCCACATTTTTTCTATGAAAATTATTTATGAACCTTAACATCTATTACACTGAGTTTTTTGTGAGATTGTAAGAGGGTTGAGTTATGCCCATGGAAAGTGAAAGAATTAAGAGCTGACAGTTTCACTACCTTCCATGGCATTCTCCTAAGGAGTCTTATGTCTTGGTTCTAAAGGTGAGGAATATTTTTGGGGGATTTAACGTCAGAGGTTTAGATGATACAGCCTGGCCTCATGCGTCTCAGTCTCTCAAACTTCACAAGTCTTGCTGTACTAATCCCGTTAACTTTTTTTTTTGGTGAAAATGTAGCTTCCAGAAACACATCCAGTCTCGTTCTAAAGACTCCAAATAATGGGAGAACCACCGTTCCCTTGGTAGTGATGCTTATAACCTTCCTTTGGACTTGCTTGTGACCCAATCGTGAAGCTGTGGCTGACTTCGAAATGTTCTTTATGTTGTGTAGATGGGATCAGCTAACCCTGTCTGTGTAACTAATTATCCACTATTCCCAAATCCCAGCACAACCCAGTTTTCACTGTGGCAGGTGAAAATCATTCATGATCTTTTGCCTGCATGAGCTAATTATATACAGCAGTTCATAATTCACAAAGGTCCCCAAAATGTTCTCTTTAATATTAGAATTTTCGTATGTTGTACTGAAGGTACTCTTATTGGCTTTTGGTATGGAAAGTCTATGGAATTATTTAATGCAAGGATGAAAAACCCCACAAAACTGTTTTTCTTTTTTGTTTTTCTTAAGAAACCGCCTGCAATCGCTGTTCGACCTGGATCAACTCTAATTCCAATTAATAACATTAATCATCTCCCCGAACGTGATGATGATTATGGATATGAGTGCTTAGAAGGGAAAGACTGTGCTAGCTTCTTTTGTTGTTTTGAAGACTGCCGCACAGGATCTTGGAGAGAAGGAAGAATACATATCCGCATTGCAAAAATTGACTCCTATTCTCGAATCTTCTTTCCAACTGCCTTTGCATTGTTCAATCTCGTTTACTGGATCGGATATCTCTATCTATAAATTTCAGAGGTTTGACAAACTCAGAAAAAATGCTAATTGAACAGTCATTAACACTTTTCAGTGAGCAGTCAAAGATTAGAGCTGGTCCAAAATGACTCAAATTGTTTGGATGCTTCAAAAATTTGAAACAATGAGAGGAAATATGGTGATGTAGTCTCCCTCTTGTGATCAACCACAGAACTGATATTGGTACTTTGAAGAAAAAGTTTAAAAACAAATATCCCTAAGATTTAACTTGCCTGAACACACATATTTTTGTCCAGCTCTAAGAAAATGTAGACTCAAGAGGCTATGTTATTTAACTGGACAGTTCTACATAAGCTTTCAATTTTAATCCTAAATGATAATGCAGATGAATTTTGTAGCATCTCTTACACCTTTACAAAGAAAGCCTTAATAAAATGGGATTAGTTATTCTTGTCCATTTCATCCATAAGGTGATGATTTTATTAATCCCTGATTTTAAAAAGTTGAAATGGAACATTTCTATTTTTCAACCAGCCATTTGTTCTCTGCAGTATGTTAAAAAGAGTGATTAAGTCGTAATTAATCACATTCAGACTTATACGGAACGCAGAGATTAGAGCAGCAAGAAATGGATATATCACAAAAAACCCCAAGGGTAATTCTGAGCTTGTCTTATCCTGACCATTGATATAGGCTTTTGGCTTTCAACCTTAGATTACATTTATGTCTGTGCTCCACCTGCCATTACTTCACTGTTGTGAGTTCCCTGGTCTCCAAGACGGCTACAAATTTCAAAAATTCCTACCCAGCTGCCATTGCCTGCTCATTTCATGGAAACCAGACTGATGTTGGCTAACTGAGATTCTGGCCATGAAGCATAATGCTCTTCACATCCTCCCCATTCCCCTCTCCTTTGTCTAGTCCAGGGCCAGAGAAAAAGTCATAGCTCTTACTTAAAATTTGTATCACCAGAGTTTGGAAAACCTGTAACAGTGCTATAGTCATTGTAATCAGAGCCATTCTGTTAAATCTCCAGCCCTAAGAGTGTAGTGTGTGACTTGCTCCACTTTGAATACAGTATGATTTTGTAGATTCTGCTTGATACTGTGTATGCTGCTCACTGAGCCAAAGCCGAATGGTATGAATCTACTGAACCTGTGTTATGGATTGCTGTGTAATTACCTTCTTGATCTTTCTTTGTTTCTAATGGAAAAGCCCTGTTACTGGGGTGGGGGGAAAGGGGGAAGTAAAAATAATCCTTATGCATTGCAGATCATTCTCCAAAATGGGATGTATTCCCTGCAAAATCACAGGACCAGTTCTCCAGCCTTTCTGTGGTCAGAGCTTCTGTTTACCTTGGTAGCAATTCTTCAGCAGTAGCCTTTCTGGACTGACTTCTCTGTGTTGACTGTTGCTGGCTGGCAGCATTTAGTATGTCATTTCTATTTTTAAATCCATTGTCTTCATTAGGGAAAAGTGCAGGTTTTCCTCCTTTCTCAAAAAGAGACTGGTCTCAAGTGAGCTTGCAAAAACCACTGTAAAATTAGGATATGCATTAAGTAAAAGTCAGAATTACACAGAAGACCTTACAGATCTTTAAAGAGGATTAATGGGATTAGCATTTGGCTGTAGGTAAGGATGTTCAGTACTGGAGATAAAGACATGATTAATGGCTAATAATAGAAAATGATACATGAAGGACCCCTCCCTCCTCCATTATTTCTGTTGAATGTGCTCCCTCCTCTGAATTTCTCAGAAAAGATTAATGTATTTTTATATTCTAGTTGGTATCAGACATAATAAGATATGATATACAGTACACATTTCAGATGAAATGTTACTGCAGCGTTCAGTCCCGAAGTTTAATAGAGAATGCAAGACTATATGCAGTGATTCTGGAAGGAAGTGTGACAGAGAAGATCCCATTTTAATGCAAAATTTATTTGAGTATTTAGCTGATGAAATATGAAAGTGGTGGAGAGAATTTGAAAGCCTGCTGTCGAGGTTGGCTGACATTATTTGTTGCGTGACCTTTCCGAGCACCAGCTTGTTCTGACTGTTAGACTGAGCGGAGAAGTGCAGCATCATTAACAACACTGATCTACTATAATGTATTGTTTCTTTAGAGTCTTGTTTTCAGAAAATGTTCAGTACAATGGAAATGTGTCAGTTTTAATTCCATAGCGCAGTTTGATGCTTTTTGACAGCACACTAAACACACTCCTCTGTAGGAGGGATGAAGGTGGCTTCAGCAGCAGTACGTTGGATGTGTACTTGAAAAGCAGTCTGCTCGCTCAACAATACAAGACCCAGATTTTGTGAGCTCCTGAGTTTCATTAATTCACCTTTAAACAAAAGGAACTTGAAAGAAGTTGGCACTTCACAAGGGGAAATACAAATTTCACAGCCTGCTTTCCTCTGGCACATCTAGTTAGCTTTTTCTATTCATGCGGTTGTCAGTTGCCAATCAGCCTCCAGTGTCTGAATTGGAGAACAAAAAACATCCTGAATTGGCAAGGGATGGGTAAGAAGTCTTTCATCTCTAATTTCTATGAAACAATGTAATGGAGTATTAAAGCTATTGAATGTTATGGCTGTTTGGCTTATGGATTCACTTGCTTCTGTCTGTTGACAAACTTTTCAGTGTACTTCATTTGTTTCTGATGAAATAATTTCAGTCTCCCATAGTACTGTGAGTGCAAATAGAAATGGGAATGCAGTGAACTGTAACACGGCATGTAATAAATGTGTTATTTTAGTCCTATGTGCTTTCTTTCTAATCTGCATGCAAACACTCAATTCCAAGAAATCTAAATGATAATCAAAAAAATGGCAAGAAACAGAGACTATAATTACTTGGACTTAGACGCTGCAATCATTTTTCAAACCTACCTGGATAAAAGTTCATTTACTGATAGCTGACATCACAGTATTTGGAGTCATATTATTCTGACCATTACTGTTTAAGCACGTGCTTAAACCTTTTCTTAATCAGTACTGTAATGAGACCAGAATTCAGCAAAGCGTGTGCTTATGTACTGTCATAAAGAGCGATGCTATCCTGAATTGATGCCATTATCACATGCTTAATTTGCACTAATTTCAATAATGAGTGTTCAGTAGCTCAAATGATTGAACATTAAGGATGTGAGCCAGGGCCTCTTAAGAAAGAAGTTTTCTCACTGAAAGAGAAGGACATAAGAGGAGAAATTGCCATAAAGGCAAAAAGGTGAATGTCTGGGGAAACTGTTTTATACTGCACCTCTTAGACATCTCCTGCAATGTATTTTTCAAAAAAAGAAGAGACTTTTCCTTGATATTTCTGTATTAGTGTTCACCACTTGTCTGTTTTAGCAGTGAGTATAGCTCAGTGTGTTATTTTTTGGTAAGGTTTTGTCTATGATTGTACCTCACTGATCTTCAGTGCATGTCTTCTGTGTCTGAATGAATCTGTTTTATGTAGTGGCAGGGCAACCAAAGCATGAGCTTTTATATTCACATACTGATCTGCTTCAAAGGCTTTAACCTTATCCAATGTTCTGACATTCAGAGACATAGGGTTGCATAAGACTTTGAAGGAGAATCACCTCCAACATGTTTTTTATAATTTTCTGTTGCTTACTTGCTACAGTAGTAGAAGATTTGTTTAAAATTGACGTGTGAACTGTGCTTTGTAATTTGTAAACACCTTTGACCTTTGAATTGAAAGCCCAACAGGAGGAGTCTGAATCTAAATATATATCTACCCAAAGTAAGGTATGTTTTGTTTAATTGCATCAGTCATCATTTCAGCTTACTGTTTCCAAATACCTGAGAATTAGTGTAAAACCATCTGATTTAATTTTTTTTAAAAGTTGTAAATACATTTTTTTTTAATTCATTGTAGTTTCTCTCAGTTATACATTAAATGTGGTCTTTTATGTTTGTGAAATAATACTGTATTTCATAGTTATTATAATAGATACAGGAAATAGAAACTAACATAGGATTCCTTACCTAAAGAATACAAGGCCAGGAATTAGAAAGAATTGCTGTGCTTCTGTTTCTGAAAGAGCTCAGTGAATGTTCACATGCCCCAGATAATGTGCTGTGGGGAAGACTGACTCATGGGGAGAGGTAGAATATTCTCTGAGCTTTAGAAAAGACCTCTGCATTGGTTCATGCCACGGTCTTGCTACCCAAGTGGTTTAAGTTGATGAAAGGAGTAGATCTGTCCTCCCTTTTCTGTTGTCTTTTGCTTCTGCTTCACTTGTGCCAGCAATAGCGATTGTAAAGCCATGTTGCCAGATGAATCAGAACCTGAAGATTTATCTTTATTTTACTCTTTTGTAAGTTAATGTGTCAACCAGGTGGGTGGGATCATATGACTGCACATACAGACTATGACTGTTTGCTCTGGTCCAAGACAGATGATGGGAGCTTGCAAGCGGAGGCAGAGGGATGGCTTATTATGATGGACACATTTCATTCTGTTGAGAATCTGTAGTGAAAGTTGGTGTGGAAGAAGGAGAGAGATGAGGGAGAAAAGGTTGCAAGAGGAAGTGTTCAGAATCCGGTGTAATGGATCTGAGGGACCTGTTTAGTTAGAAGGTTTCTCAGTGATGTCTGTGACAATGCTTTTGATTTCCCTGCAACATAATTAAATATTTTTTAATTAAAAATAATACTGTGCATTTCCTATACATCAATTACAGATTGAATGAGCAATAGATGGTTACCTTGGGTGATCATTCTGGTGAAATGTCAGACAGAAAATCAGAAATAGGGGTGAATCAGAAGAAGGTTGTCTTTTTTCTCCTCTTATTATTAATGATACAACTATTCTTAAAGTTAGTGAGTATTATTTAGTACAGAAGACACTGGGAAAGAGCTAGTATCCAAGTGTCTATATCACCTTGAGGGCTAAAACATTTGGGAATGGAAACCTGACCCAGTCTGCATTCAATCATTGAGTCCCTCTCTCCTTCAGGGAGTGGGAAAGCTGGATTGTGATCATGTCAGGCATGAACTAGGGTAGCTGTTGTTCTCCAGGAAGGTTGGTAACAGTTTCTGGTTGAAAGGAAGGGTGATTTCTGCTTGCTAGACTATAATTTGAAACCGGGTACACACTTCCCTTCAGAAGATGGATATGTGCTGTGACTTCCAGAATGATGGAAAAGCATCCCTGCACTTGATGCTTATCTTTGCACAGGAGCGGTTTCATGGAGCTGACTGTCCTGTTATGAGGCACTGATGTATTCCCCATCAGGTATAGGGGGAGAGTTTTAATTGCACAACTGGTCAAGGTGTCTAAATCTTGTCACAGGGCTCAGCATTGTGGGTTCTGGTTGTCTTTTGGATCTGTGATGATGCTAGTGAAAATGCAGTGAATACTAAACTTTTGATGTTATTTACTAGTAAATCTCAACAAGAAGGCCAGAGCACTACAAATGCTTTAGACAAAACCTCAGAGACCTCATGGAGATAGTTTAGCTAAAACTGTAATAGGCTAAAGATCTAGCCCTTTTTTCCATAGGTGGGTCTTGTTGTCCGCTAGCGATATATTGTTTCTTAAAAAGCCTCATGTCCCTTTAAGGGAAAAAAAAAAAAGTCTTTGAAATTCCTAGGCAATCTCATTCCCCTTCACAGTGACAAATCTTCCTTTGCCTGCAAATTTTGCTTATGGTGGATCAACATTACTGGGAGCTGCAGGGCATGTAAGACAAAAGGCCTGTAAACTGTTCTACCTTGTTTTTCCTCTTCCCTTGTTCTTCCTTTTCTTAGTCAAGAAAAGAATTTCAGAAGAGCAGATGTATGGTGTGTGTAAATGAGGACAATTTTGCCACTGACAACAGGGCCTGAGTCCCAATAGCTGACAGGACCAAGAGAGAGAGGTCTGCTTGCAGTAGTAAGGCTTCTCTTCTGTAATTCTTTGTAGTAGCTGCTTTCCCATATATCTCTGCATGCCTATCTGAGACTCAGATTTTTTCAGGTTGGAAGCAATTTTTTTGGGTGTTTCTAAGCTTCACAGAATTATGTTTATCATCACGGTTTGAGCCTTGCTGAATTCAGAAGGTAAGGCTTCCCCTGACGTTTCCCTGTCTGGGCATTGCAGGGATGAGATGTGTTACCACCAAACATCGGAAGAGTGGTTTTCAGTTGATGCAGCTGAGGAGGCAGGCTGGCTCCGTAGGGCAGCGTTAAGATTGCTTTGTCATTTGTCCTTGAAAAGGTTGAAGACGGTTAACAGCGATGACCAGTACTGCCCCCTCAGAGGATATATTACTTTTTCCAATTCCATATTTAAAAACAAACCCCAAAACCAGCTACTGTGGGTGGGAAGTGAGGATGAGTCATTATTTCACTGCAGAAGTCTATTTCCCCTTGAATTGTTTTTCCTCCTTAGGAAGATAGTAAATAGAAATCTTTTGTCTTGTGAAACTGGAAGAATACAGGTCACGGTCATTTCAAACAGGTAATGTCATGTTTTTCCCTCTGCTGCTGAGCAGGAACAACAAAGGTGCTTGCACTATGGCTCAGATTCTCCAAGATAGGTAAATGTGGACATTTGCATATTCATAGGCCCAGTGAAACTACACAATCTGTGTAAACAGAAAAAATCTCAGTGGTTTGTGTATCTTCACAGTATCTTTTGTATTTCCAACTGTTGTCCACTGTGAATGCTCAGATTTTTTTGTGTGAACATGAAGGGTTGCATTATGATACTTTTACTTACAGTTTAAATTGCTATAGAATATAAATACTTCCTTGAATAAAGTGAGGGATCAGAATCTGGCAGTCTCATGGTGATTACTGTCTTGAAAAATCTAATACCAATTCTTAGTTGCTGTTTACACTTAAGTAGATAGTACTGCTATAATTTGTATTCCCCTTCATTGAAGTTTTATAAACAATTACAATGCATAGTCTAAAAACTAAGTATCTTTTAAAACAACACTTGTTGATTTTTTTATATATCTCTATATTTATTATATTGAGATTCCATTATTCAATTACACTTTTAATGCAAGTCTCTGTCTCAGCATCTATAGTTCACATAGTGCTTCAGTGATTCCCAGTTTGCTCCTTACTAGTGCACCCTTTTTTTTTCATTCTGTTTTTAAAAAATGCTAATATTTTTAACTACCTAAGTGAACATTCATACCATGCATTTAATTTGATAGTGTTTTGGCACCAGTGGACAATGTTGCAATATCGTGCATCAATGCTCCTTTTTAAGTTATTTATTAAAGCCCTTGTGGATAACTTACTGAAAAACATACAGAACATTAAGATAAATTGTGTAACTCTCAGTGCTGCTTCTAAGGATTATATATAAAATACACCATATTGATGCAAATTTATTCTTCCATTTCAGTTTTTCTTCCAGAAGCCTCCTCAGTTGGACTATTATTATTATAAGTGTGCTGATATTTACAGTTCTACTCAGTTATTTGGTACTTTTCCAATAGCCTTGGTATGCACTCATCCATTATTATATTCAATTACCTAGAAACATCGAGGTATCCTCACAGGCTTTTAATGTGATTAAGCCATGACTTCTTCAGCCTCTCTTAAAATACCATAGTCATTTGTGTGTAATGCCCGAACTAAAACATTTGCAGGTATTAAATTGATTGTTATTTGTTTCTCCATTTTGATAAAGTCTGTCTGCTGGGTTTGAATGAAACATTGGTATCATTATTTTAATATTTGACAACATTACTGATGAGCATGGCTGAACCAGAAGACTTCAGAGATGATGCTCTTGGCTGAATCCCATGAGCTGAGACTTTGTGACCGTGGTAGAAATTATACTGGCAATGACAAAGACATATGTATATAGATCCATATGTCGACTGAAAAGCAAGATAGGAAAATTTTTACATATACATGAAGTTATGATTGTCATTTTAACAAGCTGCTTTTCCCCCCATAAATTTTATGTTCTAAATATGACCAAAAAGGTCCTAAATAAACCCATTTAGATTTGCACAGTTAGAATGTAGAAATGGTTGAGAAGCTTAAAATAATTATGGCTACATTTGATGGGTCTTGTGGATTAATTTTTGGTTTAATTCCTTTTTGCTGAAGAAGAAAGGGAGAACACAAATGTTCTGGATGAAGATAGGGAATGATAGCACTAAAGGTAAACATGAAATTTCCCTCTTTGGTGAAAAGTTGATTTATAGATATAAGCTGGAGCAAATTTCTTCAGTGCTGAGGTGGTTGCTGTGATTGCATTTGTGGAGTAGATGAATTCTGCTCTTTATTTTGGGAACTCTATTGCTACCATGGTAAAAGATCTACTGAGAGTTTTATACTGCTTAGTATACCCTTAGTTTTCAGATACCTCATTTTCCAATGTGCAGCTTAACACATATGAAAAAGACCTTTCTAAAAATCACCCCCTAAGCTTTCAGTTTAAAGCACTCCGAAAGTGAGTAACTAGGCATAGCTTAAAGTGCTTTAAATACATGTGAAGTTTAGACTGCTATAGAATATTGCAGAAAGTTCAAAATCTGTTCAAGGCTAGAATTTTCTAGCCTTTTGTTCTCTCTTGCCTGTAGGATTTTTTTTTCTTATTTTTTTTTTCTTTTTTTTTATTTTCTTGAGGTCTGGGGAAAGATGAAAGCAAGTGGAGGGCTTTTTCCCTATGCTTGTTTTTTTTTTTTTTTTGACAGCAGCATACCTCATGCAGAATACATCAGTTGCTAAAAGCTGATTTTATTTGAGGACTGATGAGACTTTAAGACTGATGCCAGAAATAATACTAACAAGCTCAGAAAGTAGGTGCTTGTGGCCCTCATTATCAGAAGGGGCTTGGCTGCTCAAGGCTTTGAAAACAGAATGTCTGAAGTAAAGCTATGGAGAGAGCTGGGTTATAAGGACTTCTAGAAAAACAACAAAATCTCAGAAACCTGTTGCCAGGAGAAGACCAACAGTAGTTTGAATGATAGGTTTTATAGCTCATGACTGTACTGTGAATGTTAATGTCTATTGAATTTTCATGTAAATGTCGCACTAGTCCTTGTGCATTGAATGGAAATGTGCTTGCACCTTGGTGCATGGTTCATACAGATGTTTCTGAGATGTGGCCTGTAATCTTCTAAATGTAAAACTCTGAAAGCCATACTCTTAAAAAATAAAAATAATAAAAAAAACACCGTTGAATACCATGTGTTCTGTGCATAATGAACAGATTAGATGTTTGTGCTCTGATGTCTCTTAAAATGATAAGAATCAAGAGAGTTTCAACACTGAACTTTGTAAAGCAGTTGTAATGCATTGTTTTTACTGTATCTGCTGTGAAGTTGATTGGTTACACTGTGAAAAAAATAAATAGTGCCTGGCTACTTACTTTCTGATGTTATTTATTTTCTACATGCCATATATTCTTTTCTCTTTAGGACTGTGATGATAATAGTAATTCTGGTGAAAATAGTCTCGTACTCTGCTCTGACCAAGAATAATAAATTTTTTCCTTCCCCCCGCCCTTTCCTCTCTTTCCTTAGGGCTAGTGAGCTAATGAAAGATCTCCTGCTTGTTACTGCCAAGAGGAGTGATCCTGCTCTCCCCCGACAAATCCCTTCACTTCTGCCAGCGCCGGTGCTTGGCTAATCCTTCTCTCCTTCTCCTTCCAGGATCCCTCATGGTGACAATGTGTGTCTCCCTCTTCTTTGTCTTGTTTTTAGAACAAGACAGAACAAACCTTTTAGAACAAACCTCTTAGAAAAGGTTGTAAGTTTCTATTAGACATGCCAGGGGGCAAGGGGCTGCGTTTACGCTGAAAGCAAATATCCAGGGGAAAATCATTCCTCATTATTTTCTTCAAATACTTTTTGTTCTCTGGCCTCGCTGACCCACTGGAGGATCTGCCTGTAAGCGTCAGCTTCCTCCTGTGGTCAGTCCCAGGGAATGTTTTTAATTCATTCTAGACAGAGCATGGAAAGGTGATGGAAAAGGGATGCAGTTAACATAAAAACCCTGGGAGAGGAGTAAAAAATGCTTTAAGCATCCTAGAGTTCTGGAAAATGCCACAGATTTCTGCAGCCTCTTAGACATCCTTTTCAGGTTAGAGTCAGGGATCCCAGCAACACCTGCATTCCCTTTGGCATTGTATGTTCTTTTTTCCCCTAGTAACTACCTCCAATATTATGTCTTGCCAGCTGTTACTTAAATGATTAAGGTTACTTAACGTATAATAGAATCTATTTATCTTTTTCTTTTAGATTGTTGATGTCCTCACCATTGCACGGATGGTACATTGAACTGTGGTATTTCATAACACCAAACCACTGCGAGAATAATGTTTTGAAAAGCTTTTTAGCTCAAAAGAATCAAACCTCTAGCTTCCACAGAACTGAAGCAGGTGATGAATGGGGGAATTAGGCAAACCCTTTATATACAGCCTTCAAAGTAAAATCTGTCACCTATATTTTTAAGGTAAATATTTTTCTTTATTACTGTCAATAGGGTGAATTTCAGCAATACATGCCTGCAAGGAGCTAAAATGAATTCCTTTCTCATTGACAAGCCAAAGTATATTATCTTCTCCAAAACTGAGACTGCTAAGATTTGGGGTAGGCACAAGCCTTCCTGAATGAAGTTACTAAATGTCAGTGATGAACCAGAATTAGGCAGTATATTTTTGAGTTCCCAACTACTTTGTCTTAGTAATATCTAATACTAGATTTTACTTTGTAACACTTAGTAAACCAAATTCATTATAAATAAATGTTTCTTAGTAATATCCAGTATTATTATTAGCTAATAATATCTGAAGTAGAAATTGAAGAGCTCTTTCAAAATGTGTAGTAGGAGGGCAAAGTGCCCAAACGAAATCTGTGGATATTTAACAATTCTAGTCAAAAAGAAGCAACCGCTACTTTCCAAAGTACAAGATAAAGCTGTCTCTGCGCTCCCTCTCGTGCTCTGAGGTCCTGTGCTGTGGCTTGTTGTGAGGGACTAACCCAGCCCTCATGCCCTTTGCCTACCAGCGCAGCTGCCCTGGGCAAGGGTGACTTCTGTGGTGCTCTCACCTCCCTTTTGGGAAGGGGACCGTGAGCGCTGAAGTCATTTCACACAGAGGCCAGTGAGCAGCCGGCATATGGGAACAGCTTTCAGACCTGACTAGCTAATGTTAGTTACATAATGGTCACTGAAAATTTTCATCATCTGTTACCGGTGTCTGACGGATTGTGTCAGGTTAGAGGGTGCTATTCTGTTCTCTCATGTGAGAAACACCACCTCAGGTTTCCCCAGCCCTTCTCCTGGTTTAGAGCTATCAGCTACCATCTTCTCATGACTTTGCTCAGCAAATCTGATGCCTGGTTCTTCTCCTTGCATTAGAAATCATTGTGTCTTCCTGAAAATCCACTGTACTCTCCATCCTTTTACCTGCTTCTCCACTTTCAACTTCTCATTTTCTGCTTAGTCCTGGGTTAATTCACACATTCACAGACACGAAGTGTAGAAGGTGAGAGATGATCTCAGTGAAAGCAAAGACCAAAGAACAAAGACCTTTCCTCCCCTCACACCAGCAGCAGTCTGACGATGCCGTACATCAGCCTCCTGCTGTCCGAAGAACCCCTCAGAGATTTCTGTCTGGTGTGAAATCATCGACAAGAAATGGTAAATAAGCAGCAGATCTTTTGTAGCACTCTGTTAAGGATGTCAAAAGACAAAAAGGACAAAACGTCCTTGAGAATGATTCCTGTTTGAGAAGTTCTTACGTGGCCCTGCTGTTGCGCTCAGGGAGCTCTCAGCAGAAATGTCTTCAAAGCTGGCTGGGTTCTTGAATGCATTTTTCCTATGGCATGTTAAGATGGATAACCTGGAAAAAGTTCAGATACTTTATTAAGCTTCTTACCAGCAACGGACAAACGAACAGGGACACTGGTACCTCCATACTGACCTTATTTCCCTGCTCCTAACTGTTATTTAGAGACCACTGTGGGAAACTCTCACTAAAGATTGATGCTAGGGGCTATGCTCAGAGCATTAATCAAAGGTTAGATCTGAGCCTTAAGACTTGGACTTTCAAGGTTCTCCTTTCCTATTCTACTGCTGAATCTGAGTGACGCAAATATTTTCTGTTTTATTTGAAATAAGCAATTTCCCTGTGCCTCAGTTTCTGTCCATAAGATGTCAATAATGCTACTCATGGAGCTGACAAAATTCGCACTGAATTAATAGATGCAAAGTACTCAGCTCTTCTTGTAAAGAAGGGTCTGTCAGAGAACTAGAACAAATTACGCTGTTGATCTTCAATTCTGAGAAAGGAAATGTGCGTCTCTTCAGTGGGAGCTATGCTGATTAAGGACACAGGTGATAGTTGTGTGTCTGGAACTTCCCTACTTGCTCCCTATTTTTGACTCGAGTATTAAAAGGTAAATAAAACAGTCATTAATGAAGACAGATCCTTAGAAGAACTTAGTGATCAGGGTTCACCTCAAGAAGTAATCAGGAGCAGAACTACCTGGCCAGTATCCTCTGAATAGGAAAACTCTCTGGAAAGAAGTGTGAAACTAAGTACAGTGATATCTTTCTGTAGTTATTATTATCGATAAGACACAAAAGAAGTTTTATCCTGCTTATCTGTTGCCTGTTGTGGGTCTGTTGCTGATAAAGAAGCATGCTATCTTAATACTGGTTTTATTTGTAGTTTGTCCTCCAGGCACTATTGGAAGTCTTTATGACTTCACAGTTGCAGGAACTTAAGTTGTAGTTGCAAGTGCAGCTCAGCACTGCCTAAGGTCTGAACAAGTGGGAACAAAATATATCTGTCAGAGAATAAATAAAGTTAGTAGAAAAGTTTGGTCTGTGTAGCAAGACTGACTGTTGATCTAATTTTATTTAAAAGTTAATAGGAACAGAATCCCAGTGTAAGGCAGTATTGTTCCTCTCAATAGAATTACGCTGATTTACAGCTCTAACTGCATGACAAAAATTATTTTGCAACTAAAAGCTGTATGTTCTGACGTGGGTGAGAAGTATCACCAGTGTTTTGCATCAAGAAAGCTTTGGTTTTGGAATTACAGCCTTCTCAGCAGATAGTAAACTCATAGTGAGATGACATTGTCATTGTTCAGACTGTCAATGAACATTCAGCACCGTTCTCACCAGCAGCTGCTACTGAATCCATGCAGTCACTTGCATTGACTGGGTTTGATTCTGTGTATTTGGAATTCTACATCAACGTGCAGAAGCGCTTTGAAATATTATTTGCTAAAATATCTTCACCCGTGTACCATTTGTTAGGTTAGACATGTGTTGCGGCTTTCTTATAACACAGAGTGCTTTAAAATCCTAATATGATTATTGAACTAAATGGCAAAATCGCTTTACAGAAAACCTTCAAATTTCCCAGCATGATCAATGAAGATAAATGTGCACGTGCTATCATTAGAGTATTCCAAAAAATGCATTAAGAGAAGTTATACATCAAAACTGACTTGTCCTCCAAACGACTGGGGATTAGTGGTTAATAACTGGGCAGCAGAGTCGGGAACGTGCAGACAACCATTAATGGTGCACTTGCTGTCAGCCAGAGTGTCCTGTGACACAGGCAGCAGTCATGGACTTGCAAAAACTTGGATGTTGTAAAGATATGTAGAAATAAATGGTATTTGACTAATTAACTAGAGAAAGAGGCAGGACTCGATCAAGAAGTTATGACCTATGACTAAAATCAAATTAAACCCCTGGAATTCTTATTTTGTAACAGACTAAAAAGGCAACTGCATAATTTCCTTCGATCTTTGCTTGGCAAAGCGTGACAATGAAGGACACAACTGACTGAGTTCAAAAGAAAATTTTGGAGAGGTGAGAGGAACTGATGTGGGTTCCTGAGGTACCTCAGGAATCCTGAGGCATTATCAAGAGTGCTATGCCATGCTCTGCTGGGATTGGTTTTCCCGAGCGCTGTGATCCTTGGTACAGCTTCATTAGCACTTCTTCTCCAGAGCAGGACGTAGTTGCATCTTGACTCAGAACTGGGATCAGACAGGCAAGGGAGACTGAGACAGGACCCAAATAAATCCTGTTTCTTGTCCGATGATTTCTGTGGGCAAGTGGCCCAGGTGGACCATCAGGATGTTCTGGGCAGCTCCCCAGAGGCTGGTGGTGTGCTGCAGGAACATCTGCCCTGCATTGCACACATAGCCTTAGTCATCAGCCACTCTACTAAGCATGAGTTTTTCCAGCATCTCTGTTTAAGACAATGGGGAAACAGAGGCTTTAAAAGCCATGTCAGACTTCCCAGCACTGTTCCAGTCTCCTGCCTCCTGGGAGAAAGGCAGCGGTGCTTTCTGCTCAGAGACTAATGGCTCATGGGGGGGAATGAAGGATGAAGGAGACTACTATCTTTCTCCTTGACACTGGCCCCACAGTCCATATTGGCATTTTTTCAGGGTTGGTTGGTGCAGTGTTTCAGAATGAAACCTGAAATTAATATCTGAGAGAATATCTATATCCTTCCCGCTTCATGAAAAACACTGGAGTAACTTCATTTATAGAATTAATTCTGCAAAATATCTCCCGGCTAGTGCTTTCATCTAACCCAAAATAATTTATTTTACTGTTCTCCTGGGCAAGTTGTGTTTTTCCTTATGAGTTTGCCTCAGTTTTACCAGCACTGTCAGCACCATTTCACTTTAAGACTGCTGCCCTTAAAATACTTATCAGTCGGGTTTGCAACTATACGTTTTAAATGGATTATAGCAGAGGAGTAAATGAAAATCTCTGTATTCTAGGCCTTTCCAACCACTTGAGGCTCTGGACTGCCTAGAGAAGGGAGAAAGCTTCCACGAAGCTGAGATTAACCTTTCTTTGCTTTGTATTTCTAAGCTCTTTGTGTTCTCGACTGAAAATATTCCCTTTGAAGGCTTTCCATCATGAAAAGGATTATTGCTTGCCTGAGAAATAATAATTAGCTGATAATTTAAACTGAAAATAAACCACTAGTTCATGATTCATAGTCCAGCAGAGAAATGATAACTGTCCTTGAGGTAAACCAAAGCTTCATTCTAATAGTCATTATTCGTATTGGGAAAGGCCATATGAAGGTGATATTTTACCTAGAGACACCCTGAATGGGAGAAGGAAACTGAGGATGCCTCCTTGCTCCTTTTTGCTCCCCAGATAAAGCTTGCCAAGAACATTCTCTTCACAGTTTCCTGCTACAGGGGCACTTCCCTAGAGAGAGGAAGCAACAGAAAGCAGAAAGATCCAAGCAGTGAAGGAGCTAAACAAAACTTAAATGTCGGTCGAAGACACTATACCTTTCAATGTATCACCAGATGGTTTAGTCTTCAAGGCATAAAGGTTTGAGAACAGCGTGATTAGCTGCTGGGGAATCTATCTACAGGGCAAAGAATGTCCAGATTAGGGAAAAACTGGTTGAAGCGGATTCGAACTCTCTGATGTAAACTGCATCTTGAGAATCTTAAACATTGTGGGAAAAAGAATTACAGAGTACAAAATTTTTTTCTATTCCTGATTTAGCATGAAACCCAAACTATCTTTAATACTGCAATATCGCTAATGTGGAACCTTTGTTACCAGAAAACTATTCTGCTACTGAACAGTGTTCGGAAAGTCTGTATCTTCTATTTAGTTTTTCCTTACAGAGAACATTTTTTTCTTTTTTATGGTGACAATGCCTTAAAAGTATACTCACTGTTTTAGGACAGCTGGACAAATCACTTTTGGTTTAATGAAGACGGAAGTGCTTAAGAAGGATGCTTTAAGGAGATAAAATCCATAGTCAAGGAGTACCACAGGTAAACAACTTGTGAGGACTGTCTTTCATTTGAGACTAAAATAACACCTATTGCTGAAAGATTTATATTCTTTTAGGCATTGCTTTCCAGAACATAGACATTTTGCTCTTATTGCTGTCTGGGAATATTGAGGAGATTCCAGGAGATTATCTGGTATGACCTACTGTATATCATAAAGTGGTACATTTCATACAGTTCATATAGGAATACAGAATCCCAAAAGAGTAAGTCTGACTACATCAGGCTTTCAAAAGGATGTCTGTTCATGACTTAAAACTCAGAAAATGGAGATGCTACCATTTAGCTTAGTAATGTGGAAAAAAGTCAGTTTTTCTCACTGTTTTTTCATTGTTGCTTGTTTTCTCTGTGAATGCTGTGGTTGAAAGTACTAGTCAGTGTATTTGTAATGTTTGTGTCTAAAGAACTAATGAAACTGAGTAGCCAATACCTTCTACCTGGAATAGAACTTGACATTTTACTCCATCATATAATGTAATCCTCTTTATGATAAGCTAAAAGAGCTCTTTTTCAGAGGCATCTTTCTTTGGGCTTTGAATTTTATTTGGAATTCTTCGTGTTCCCTGAGAGCTCTTCAACACTGAGTATGAGCACAATATTGTTTTATCAGATTAATCAGTAGTCTAGTTGAGAGAAAACCTCTAGTTCCAGTATTTTAATTAACCTCATATATTCACATGGGACCAATTCTTTCATTCTGAATAGCCTCCCAATACTTTTAAAACTCCTGTTCATGTTATAGTTTCATGTTCATATGTAAATTTGACTGGAGCTCTTACCAGAACTTAGAGGTGGGTAAGGAAGAAGCACCTCATCTGGAGACATTGTCAAAGAGATGGTATAAGGCTTATGGTACCAAAATGTTTATTTAGTGCACATGCGACAACATGCTTAAAATGGAAAGCACTTCCTCAAAACAGTGAACAGTGGGTGTTTGGGTCTCTTAGATATTCTTGTAAGTCCCGCTTCAGGCTGTAGTTTTTCCATGAATACAGAGTATTTTAGGTTCTGTGTTTCACCTCTCTCATACATTGTATCAAACATTTGAATTATAAACTGAGAAGTATAGGACAGAGTTGACCGGATTTGTCAACTATGTTTTCTTGTTCTATTAACAACTACAACAATGGAAATGCAGCAAAGACATCTAAAAGAAGTTGAAGATTCAATTATTTTTGCCTGGCAAATACTACAGGCAATGTATATAATCTTGAGGCCAGTGATCCCAACTCTCTCAGCCTGTATTCACAGCAGAGGTGCTCCAGCCCTCTAATCATCTTCGTGGCCCTCCTCTGGACTCAATCCAACAGATCCATGTCTTTCTTGTGCTGAGGACTCCAGAACTGAATGCAGTACTCCAGGTGGGGTCTCCTGAGAGCAGAGTAGAAGGGCAGAATCCCCTTTCTTGACCTGGTGGCCACGCTTCTTTTGATGCAGCCCAGGATGCAGTTGGCTTTCTGGGCTGTGAGCGCACATTTCTGGGTCCCATTGAGCTTCTCATCAACCAACACCCCCAAGTTCTTCTCCTCAGGGCTGCTCTCAACCCATTCTCCGCCCAGCCTGTATTTGTGCTTGGCATTACCTTGACCCAGGTGTGAGACCTTGCACTTGCTGTTGTTGAACCTCATGAAGTTTGCATGGACCAACCTCTTAAGCCTGTCCAGGTCCCTCTGGATGGCACCCCTTCCCTCTAGCATGTTGACCACATCAGATAGCTTGGTGTCATTGGCAAACTTTCTGAGGGTACACTCAATCCCACTGCCCATGTCACCAACAGCATGTTGAACAGCCCATGTTAACCAGCGCTGGTCCCAGCACCAACCCCTGAGGAACGCTACTCGTCACTGCTTGTCACTTGGACATCGAGCTGTTGACTGCAACCTTTTGAGTGCAACTATCCAATCAATTGCTTATCCACTGTGTCCATCAGTCAAAACTGTGTCCTTCCAAATTACAGACAAGGATGTTGTGTGGGACAGTTGCAAATGCTTTGCACAAGTCCAGGTAGATGATGTCAGTTTGCTCTTCCCTTATCCACCAAAGCCGTAATGTGGTCTTAGAAGGCCACCACATTTGTCAGGGATGATTTGCCCTTAGTGAAGCTATGTTGGCTGTCACCAGTCTCCTCCTTATTTTCCACATGCTTTAGTACATTTTCCAGGAGGATCTCCTCCATGATCTTGCTGGGCACAGAGGTGAGACTGATTGGCCTGTAGTTCCCCAGCTCTTCCTTTTTTCACCCTGTTTAAAAGTGTGGGTTATATTTCCCCTTTTCCAGTTGTTTGGAACATCACTGGACTACCATAACTTCTTAAAATAGGATGGATAGTGGCTTAGCAACTTCATCTGCCAGTTCCCTCAGGACCCATGGATGTTACCTCATCAGGTTCCACGGACTTGTGAACCTTCAGGTTCCTCAGATGGCCTCGAACCTCATCTTCTACAGTGGGCTATACCTCATTCTCTCAGTCCCTGCCTTTGCCTTCTGCAACTTGGTCAGTGCGACTGGAGCACTTAATGGTGAAGACTGAGGCAAAGAAGTNCTGGTCCCAGCACCAACCCCTGAGGAACGTTACTCGTCACTGCTTGTCACTTGGACATCGAGCTGTTGACTGCAACCTTTTGAGTGCAACTATCCAATCAATTGCTTATCCACTGTGTCCATCAGTCAAAACTGTGTCCTTCCAAATTACAGACAAGGATGTTGTGTGGTATCACTTCTGTAGTCTACCTGTAGAAGCTTTTTTTAGTTGCCCTTCACATCCCTGGACAGATTTAACTCTATTTGGGCTTTAGCACTCCTAACCTGATCCCTGGCTGCTTGGATGCCCTGGTTTGGGGTGAAGCAGAGCCAACTTTCTGTTCAGTGAGAGAGACTCTTGTTTATGCTTGTTGCTGTGGCAACCAGGGTCAGCTGACCTGGTTGTTTACCCTGTGGAGGAGTCGCACTTGTGGGGAGGAGCATACAGGACACGTGACCCAAACTGGCCAATCAGGCATTCCATCCCATCTGCCATGCTCAGCATAAAAGCTGAGGGAGGAAAGAGATCAGGTTGGCTCTTCTTTGCTTCTTCTCTAGTGGTTTGTGTTCAGTGGACTGCTTCTTCAATGACTCTCTTCAATGACTGATACCTGAGGAGGATCTTGTCAGCTCATCTGCCTTTTGATCCCGGTCAGTGTGTTCCAGTTCTCATTTGTCACGGAGTCCAGTCGGGAACTTTCCAAGTGCCTGCCAATGACATCTCCCTGGGAGCATCATATGGTTTTGTGTATATTTGTATATATTGTATCTATTTCATTTTTGCTTTTTATTTTTAATATTTCCTTAAGGTAGTTTAGTTTTGTTCTGAACTTAACAAATCTCTTTATCTTTCTTCTTCTTCTCCTTGGAGTGAGAGGTGGGTGACAGCACCTGTTGTCTAGTTATTGTCCAACCCAGCCCAAATCATGACATTGGATAGTTCCTCTGTATTCCTCCCAGGGTACCCATCCTTGCTTCCACCCTCTGTAGGCTTCCTTGTTCTATTTGAGTTTGTCCAGGAGCTCCTTGTTTGTCCTTGTGTTTTTGCCTGACTTCCTATTTGTTGTGATGCATGGCTCCTGAGATTGGAGGAGGGGATCTTTGAATATTATCCAGCTTTCTTGAGCTCCTGTTCCCTACAGGTCTTTATCCCATAGCATTCTGCCAAGCAGATCTTGGCAGATCAAGACCAAAGACCAAAATCTGCTCTCCTGAAGTCCAGGGTAGTGAGCTTGCTGTGTGCCCTTCTTGCTGCCCTAAGGACCTTGAACCAGTCCCCCTCATGAGCACTGAAGCCAAGACTCCCCTTGAGCTTCACATTCCCCACCAGTCCCTCCTTATTGGTAAGGACAAGGTCCAGGATAACTCTTCTGCCACTTGGAGAAGGAAGTTATCATTAACATGCTCCAAGACCCTCCAGGATTGTTTATGCCCTGCTGTGTTGTCCCTCCAACAGATATCGGTGTGGCCAAAGTCCCCCATAACGACCAGGGGGGGACTTGTGAATATGAAGCTGCTCTTATCCCTCATCCGCTTGATCTTCTTGGTCAGGTGGCCTGTGGCAGATGCCCTCTGTAACATCACCTGTCCCTGCCTTCTCTTTAATCTTGACCCATAAGCTCTTGGTTGGCTCCTTCTCCATCCCCAGGTGGAGCTCCATGCACTCCAGCTGGCTATTGACAGAGGGTGACACCCACTCATCTTTTCCCCCACCTCTCCTTCCTGAAGAGCTTGTATCTTTCCATGACAACACTCCAGACACAGGAGCCACCCCACCATGTCTCTGCGAGGCCAATGGTATCATAGCGCTGCAGGCGTACACGTGTCTCTGACTCCTCTTGTTTATTCTCCACACTGCAGGAGTTGCATGTAAACTTACTTTATTCTATGGAAGAGGTTATTAGATCATTCTGCCCATAATCCAAAAAGCTCTTCTCAACATATATCTTTGACCTGGCATTCTGCATTGCTTATTTCAATATTTAGGCACTGCTGTCGTGAGTAACTGCACAAGGTTCCTAGTGATTTCTCTTTGCTATTAATCTTTTCTTGAGGCAGAACTGCTGGCTGGAGGTAAGGCCTTGAAATATGACTCTGCTTGCATTGCTATGTGTAGGGATCTTCTTATACCCCTTCTAGGGCTGAGGTAGATATCACAGAATGGTTTGGGTTGGAAAGGAACTTAAAGATCACCTAGTTCCGACCCCCTGCCCTGGGCAGGGACACCTCCCACTAGACCAGGCTGCTCAAAGCCCCATCCAGCCTGGCCTTGAACACCTCCAGGGATGGGGCAGCCACAACCTCCCTGGGCAGCCTGTGCAGGTTAGAGTATGAAAGGTCCCATATGAAATGGACAAATCACAGATTTGCTAGAGAATTCTCCTTAGTCGGAAGTTATTGAAGCCTGACAGCTCCTCCTGATGCATAGATAGCTGGTAACAGTCGTGTTAACATCTTTTTATGACGTTTCTACATGAAATGTAGGCTTCCAGCAGAGATTTTCACAAATCTTTTTGAAACTTGAGAGCCCAGGGATTTTTCTTTGTGGGTCATGTTATAGAAGTTACAACAGGAAAAGTTGGAAGTGATTTATTTGAATCAGCTTTAAAATGACAACTTATTCTCTCCCACATCTCACTTCCAAACAGTAGAGTCTTGGAGGACATACACTGTTGGCGGCTCAGAAATGGCTTGTGCCTCTGTGGACAGCTAAGCTCATCCAAAATTACCAGTTCTTGTTTGGAGCTGTGCTTCTAGGCAATAATTTAGCCTAAGCCTGACGCAGGACCATCTGCACAACTAATTAAAAAGCCACAATCCATTGTGTAGGACCTGAATGAAAGCATCAGTTGAGTTAGGCCTTTGGCTCGTACAGAAGATGATAAATAATGGAGTCAGGGAGAACTCTTTTGGATCTTATAGAGTTTGCTTTGAACTTGAATTGCAGTCTCTTTGTAGGCTGCAGGTGTTTTATTTTTTAATTCTGCAGTTCACAGAGTAAAAAGACAAATGAAAATATGGAAATATAATGGAAATACTAAGCAAGTCTTCCTCTGCACTTGAAATTGTGGGCTTTGGATAATCTTGTGTACAGTCCTGCTGGATATTACCAAGTGTTTTTTGATTTTTGATCACTTTATAGATTTTTTTTCTGATTTGATTATTTAAACCTTTGTGAAAATAAAGAATTTCATTAAAGACACACCTGAAGGGAAAGAATTTCAGCTGCTGCTGAGGCTTCTCTTTGGCGAAATGGTTTAAGAAATTTTACCGAAATACCTTCTTAACAAATCATTTTTTAATCACAATAGTAGAAGACCTGTTTGTCAGAGACAAATCAGATTATAGTGGTTTGAGACTACTTCTACTTAGTAACTAGGATGGCTGAATCATAATTTTACTACATTACGCTCTAGTCAGCAAAAGATGTTTCTAAGCCAGAGTGCCATCCAGAGGGGATATGGTATCTGTACTATGCTGCTCTTTGGGCTGTGCTAGAGTAACAGTCTTGTTCTTTCTGAGGTAGAAAGAAGAACATTCTGTACATCTGGAAACTGGAACTTTAGAGAATTGCTGCAATTCTACTATGGAGACATCTGACATTAGCAGATTGTTTCCATATCTCTGTCAGGAGTTTTTATAAGAATGAAGCAAGGAAACAAAACAAAACACAGAAATTTAGGCCTGGTGACATTTACACAAGTGAATCAAGCTGTGAGGATATTGCTTTGGAAAGTGACGGCTCTTGTCATTGCAGCATGGCCAACCTTTGTTATTGATCTGCAGCAGAACAGCCTTCCTGGCATGATATTTCTGGTACCTGTATTGTAGAAATCCTCATAAGCTCCTTTTAAATGTTTTTCTTTTGCTGTTGTTAAATATCTGTTTATTCTTGGATGGCAGTTAAAATGCACCTCTCTGTTTCTAGTACCTCTTAAAAAATGGTTGTACCTGTGGTGGGTTAGCCTTGGCCAGAAGCTAAACACCCACCCAGATGGTTGTTCCCTCTCCCCTCCTCAGCTAGCTGAAGAGGGAAAAAATAGGAAGCAAAGGAGTGAGAAAGCTCATGGACCAAGATAAAGACAAGGAGATCCCTTGCCGAATAGCATCACAAGCAAAACAGACTACGTTTGGGGAAAATCAATTTATTGCAAATTAAAATAAATATTTAATTACCGATTTGGGTAGGGGAAACAAAAAGACAAACATTAAAACAAGGCCTTTTCTCCCTCTCTTCCCAGGGTCATCCTTAGTGCTTCACTCCAAATTCCTCTACTCCAACACCAAGTAGTGTAGGAGGATGGGATGTGGGTGGTTACTATCAGAAAACGGTGGTTCCTCTCTGCCACTCCTTCCTCCTAAAATATTCTCTCTACTTCATCTTGGGCACTCCAAGGGCTGCAGTTCTTCAGGAGTATCTGCTCCACCATGGAGCACCTCCTCCTCCTCTTCTGGCCTTGGTGTTCCTACTGCTGTTTCTCACTCTTTTGTTCCCTGCTCCACTGCCTGTGTGGCGTTTTCTGCCCTTTTAAAAATACGTTTTCACAGAGATGCCATCAGCTTGTCTGATGGGCTCAACTGTGTTCTGTGGTGGGTCTGTTGGAGGCTGGTCTCTTCCCAATGGGCAATACTGCATGAACCCCTAGCCATGCCTGAAATTTACTTTAAGATATAAAATTTGTGAAAGTGTTTTGAAACTTGAAACATTTTATTTTGTATTATGAAACAGTCAATTGAGAAATGTACTGAGAAGACTGCTCTCCATTTTGAAGTCTGCCAGGATCCAAGGATGGCTGTAGAAATGATACATTCCTTATCATAGGAGGTTAAAATTCGGTCATTCATCTTCATGAATGAGAGCTGTGCTCTAAAAACATAGTTGTTGATCACAAAATAATTCATCTTTTCTGAGTCTGTGTACTACCATTGATTTAAATCAGTGATGAATTACAAATTCTGCAAGTAAGCCCCAAAGTTTAGAGGTAATTTCTCACAGCCAGTAAGCTACATTCCTCGAATCAATTTATGTATGTTTTTCATACTATTACATTATTCTAACTGCTTGAGTGATGTTCAGAAAGGCCAAGTTAAGGTAAAGCTACTGCTAAGAAAACATTGCAGTGGAGTCCAGTAACTAACTACATTTTCCTTTGGCAAGAAAAATACTATTTATATGACCTAAATACTTTTTTCAGAGCACATTGTTTTGATTTGTCCCTGTAGATGCATGGTGCTCATCCTGTTTTATCCAAGGATAACATCTTTCGTGAGACTGAATATTTACCATTTCAAAGCCCGAGCCCCCTTGATAATGCTTGCTAGTTTTACTAAAATGTGAAAGCAAAATTGCAGCTGTTCAGAGTACACCAGCAGGGAAAGGCCAGATCAGCTGCTGTTGATCAGCCTGATGTAGAGATGTGCTGACAGCAGAATATTTATTTACCATTTCTAATTCCTAGGCTGCCCCAAAAAGCGTCATTTGTTTTTAGCAGTGATTCAAGCTGACATTTGCATCGCATGGCATTACATTGAGCAGTGTTATGATCTGGAGGAACATGAAGCTATGCAGGTAGACTAGACAATTTAAAACAGGAGCTCCAAATGAAAAACACGTCTAAGAAAAGGCCTTTGAGGCTTAGAACAACTGCTGCAGGAGGGTTGAATGGCATTTGGTCTATAAAGACTGAAATACACCATTTCAGAAAGATAAGTGGTCTCATCAACTTAAACTGGGCCCAGAGCTACTTCCTGAGGTGCTCAAGTTGATTAAATCTGCCTGAGAGCTTTTTGCATGCATGCAAAATGGTTATTTCCTAAAAAACCTGGTAACTGCAGTTATAAAAAGGTCTCAAATGAACAAGCACTTTTTTTTTTGTAGTTTACTTTGCCTTTTTCTCAGCCATAAAACTGATATAAACCAAAAATACCACCCACTGAGCTCCCCACTGACCTCCAGACTTCCACATTCTGATTTCCATTAGTCTCAACAATCTAGTGGAAGGTGAAAATCTAATTTTTTCCTCCAATGTCTCGTCCTTTTTTTTCCCTAAGGAAGTTTGTCATCTTTCAGCTGGCCTTATAATGGGCAGGTTTTCTTTTATTTTTCATTTGGTCCTGTGTTTACTCTTGGAAAGATATTTAAGAGGCTCTGGCATGAGCTATATGGACTCCAATGTAATGCTTTGCAGTAGTGCATGTTACTAAATGGTAGAAATATGTTTAGATGCTCAGAAATACGTGGAATTTTGGCAAGTTGTCCTAGGAAACAAAGATGCAGCTTAGTTCAATGGACAAATGTTAATATTCAGCAACTGTTTGAAGATGGAATAAATCTGCCCTTTCAGAGGTCTGTATTTAGAAATATGTCAGAATAACAACTACACACATATGTATCAAAACTCTTGTGACAAGCTGAGGAACAAAATAATAGGCTTTCTACCTCTTGTAGACCTTCACTTAATGATGATGTTACAGGGATGGGTGAATCAAAAACAGTGAGTTTTGCATTTCTAGCTGCTCCTCTCACCATCCCTGCTTATCACAATGCCAGCAGACCTTCATCAACCTCATTCTGAAAGATGTCCTGACGAAAACAAGTCAAAGAGAGGTATTTCCACTGCTGAACTTAACACCACTAGATTTGAATGTGTAATATAGATTCCTTCTTTTCTCTTCCTCTCTTGGGTCTCCTTTTCCTTCCCTAAGCCGCATTTATTTTCTTTCTCTGTCTTCATTTGCATTCTGCTGACTATTTGGCTGGCAGACTAAGACCGACTTTTCTTTAATAAAAATGCTTTACTATTCTGGTTAGAAAGGTGGCAAAAAGAACTCTCCTTACAATGGCACAAGTTTGCCAGGTCTTGGCAAGACTAATAGGATCAGGGACCAGACCTTGTAAAGGATTAAGATTTCTGAAGCAGGATTCATGCAGACATTTAGTGCTGAAATCCAAAATTGTGACCTCAAATTGTATCTCCTTAATCTGAAAGCTGTCTGAAATTACCAAGACTTAATTTCTGTCAGTACAAAATCAATTCTTAGACTGATGATGTATGTGTGTAGCTCCACAAATCTTGTTCCCAGATATATTTTCAAAAACCAGAATGTCAGAGGACCACAGTATTTCAGCACAGCAGAAAGGTGCCTTTTTGCTTTTCACCTCTGGTTCTGTTGCTCTGACCTGTTTATGAAATGCCATCAGATAAGACCGGCCACTCCAATTTAAGAAAGGAGTGTCAGGGGGGACTGGGTGATACTGAAGACTCCTAAAACTACATTTGCTTTCCAGGAGGTTTAATTTATGCTGATGTTGAGTGTTTTAGGGGTTAAAGAGAGCAAGAATAGAGGAAGGACTCTGAAAAATAGTAATGAAAGTGTTCTCTTCAGCCCATTTTAAATGTGTTGCCCGAGGTCAGCATGCTGGGCTTGCAACCTGGTCTTTTTGTTCTTGATTTTTTTGCTTTTCAGTTATCGCTGCCGCTCCCCATAGTGCCCACTCTGTTGTTGACTTGGGACTGCAAAGCAAGTCTTCGACTGCAGCAAGTCTGCAGCTGCAGTAACTGAGCTTTTATTTTGGGATATAGTTACCTGAAACTTACTGGTTTATTGAAGCTCAGTCAGGCAGTTTAGCAGAGAGTGTTTCTTACTGAGATAAGAAGACCTGTATTTAGCTCCCCTCAGCTGTGAATTCCCTTTGCCGTCACAAGTTTAGGAGGGTAAAACTCCTCTCTCTCTCTCTGATTATGCAGGAGCATCTTTGCTGCATCTGAGCATCAGTCAAAGACCAATTGCTTCCACTAGACTCATTTGTAAGTGTCTATGTACCAGCATACAGATAAAGACAACCGATAAAAAAAAAAAAGAGAACAGAAGCCATTTAAATGCATATTTCTGTGAGCCTGCTTGTTTTCAATGATTAAAAATAATGATTAGAATATTATAGCTGCTAGAGTGACAATGGTATTGGTAAATAATACTCCCAATGACCTTATGGCAGCAAAATTCCTTTCATGCCAATTAGGTACCATGAAAAAGATGGAAAAGAAAAATGTTTAGCGGCATGATAAGAGAGAAAAAAATGCTGCCTTAGACATTGTTAGCTCAAACTAAAACTTGACTAAGAAAGGAAAAAGGGAATTTATTTAGCAAATGACAGTAGAAAAGGATTAATTGTCATTCAAGAAAAGACTGCGGTCAAAACTTGGACCTTGATATCAAATTATCTGGTAAATTATTGCCAGCAGTTCATCGTAGGAATAGAAAATGGTGAAGTGCTAATGAAAACTATTAAAAGCACCTATTAATGAAAATAATTGGAAAAGCAGTAAAGATGTAAATCCTGTATTAAATTTCAGATTAAAGGAAATAGATTAATGTGCTTGGTTTTTGGTTTTGTTTTTTAAATAGACTTGTGTTCCCTGCAAAGAAACTAATTCTTTGCGCGAATTATGTGTCATAAGTGAAAGCTTATTTTCACCAACAGAGCCAGCATTTCAGACCCTTAGTGAAATGGTCAGCACTTTGAAGTTGTCTCTTGATGGGGTTGAAATCAATAACTGGGCAGTAAATATTACCTCTTCACTGAATCTGATGATGGGGGACTAGACTGTGTTCTGATCGGGGATTTGTCCAGCTGACTCTGTCCTGGAGTGAATGATGTGATTTGCCATTGCTCCATGTGACTGTCAGCACTTCTGTTTGGAATGTCTTCATCAGAGAGGTATGGGGCTTTCTGCACTACAGCTTTGATTTCTTTCTGATAAGTGCTTTTATAGTGCTAACTATTGAGAACTTCTCCTCTGCACTTTGTATATGTGTAACCTGAGTAACAAAGTGGCAATGGAAAAAGAAGGAAAGAGAAGTCCCGTAAAATTGTGCGTGTTTTTTTGGTAACTCTAGAATAAAGAAATAAAACTGTAGGATGAATTTGTGATTTTTAACATCTTCTAGTTGCTATACAAATGTGCGTTCTAGATTTACTTTAAAAAAAAAAAGAATAGAGCTTATGCTCTTTGGTATGGCAAAAGCTTTATCTGCAAATGTTTCTAATTTCACTACCTTAATTTATTTTTCCCATGACATTTACCAAGAGCAAGTGGTAGACATAGTAGTAAGCTCTAATAATTCATCATAGTTGAAATAAGATGATTTCACACCTTGACACTAAGAAATCTAGTAAAAAAAGAGAAAGCTTTTCAGTGTTTTTATAATATTCTCTTGAAGAAATAGATATTAAAAAAAAAAAGAATGAGCAAAATGCCTTCTTTGCCTCTTGCCCAGCCCTCAAGAGCCCCAGGCCTTGGAGAAAGTAACAGGGAAAGAGGAAGACTTCCCCTGGGTGGA
>VXBO01009899.1:352196-365268 GCA_013400135.1 Rhinoptilus africanus
AGGTTAATGGTTGGACTTGATGATCTTAAAGGTCCCTTCCAACCTCACCCATTCTATGATTCTAAGAAAGTGCTGTGGATTGGGGCAGAGGGGGAAAAAGGTATATTGTTCAAGTTCTGCATACAAAGAACAGTGACCAGTCTTAGCCTGCATAACGTGTGACTTTGCACTTGCTAGCAAAAGGACCTAGAGCTCATGAAAGGTCAGCTCATGGATGAACAACAGCTGTTTAAAGCTGAACCCAAATGAACTTAGATCTGTTGTGAATTCATGTCCTAGTTTTGTTTTCTACTTGGATTCTTCATCAATACTAATCTTTCTCTCAGCAAATACTAGAGCAATGCTCAGTTTTCTTTGTTCTTGGTAGGAAAACAAACCTCAACTGTTCATACCTTTGACCACTGCTAGTGGGAGTGTAGGAATAATCTGTCTGAAGCCCTGCATGCTTACAAAATTCTAGTGCAGAGCACTGAAATTAATATTCTCAGAAACAAGAGACCTAGCCTATTTTTCCACACTACTGCCTGTGTTTCTCATCTATGGACAAAATATTTTCTTGTGCACAAATATCAAATCTAGTCTACTTGCAAGAAGATGGGCTCTTCTCAGAAGTGGTGGAACAGGAAGAAGATGGTAAAGGAAAGCTCCTTGAGGGGCCAGGGAAGGGAATAGACAGCTGCAGAGCCCACACATGATTTTGGATCCAGGCTGAGTTTTGTGATCAAAACAAAGTTACAAACAGGCAAATCTCATTTGGTTTGTAGGTCTGTTAAGATTAATTAAAAATCACCATTTTGCTGTGAATAATCTTTACAACTAAATTATTTTCTCAAAAGTCGCCACAAAAGAAGAAACATGGAAATCAGAAGAAATAATTGTTTGAAGTTTAGAAAAATGAACAAGACACCAAAAGCAAATGACAGAAACTACTTTGTCAGAGCTAGAAAGAAAATCAGTAAGAAAATCTTGTAGACAGTTACAGATTAGCGAAAATAATGCTTTTCATTAAGTCCTGTGAAAGGCAAAAGAACACCTAAAATATCCAATATCTCATTATTCAGCAGAGATGTTATTAACGAGACTGTGTACCAGTGTTTTTTACCTCTAGTGCTTTTTTTTTTTCTCCCTTCTTGGGTATTTTTGTCGTGTTTCATCTTCAGGAAAATCAGATTAAACTCCACTAACAAAAGCTTAAAATACGCTCTCGTCATTCCTGGAACAACTTATTTTTCCTTGAACAAGAGTCATTATTACCTTCTTCAGTGTTTTCTACAAAAAACATCCCCCAAAACAAGAGAAAAGAATTCTGAAGAGAAAACTTTACAGATAAGGGTAAAATTTATACGTGATTTATCTTTTTTTCTTTCAGTTCTATCTGTAATAAAGATTTTAAATGTATTTATTGTTAATAAGGATAGTTTGCTAGCAGCCAACAACATTAAAGTGTCTATAATTGATAGATATGCCCAAACTTGACTACTATTGGATCCTGTATGCACTCGCATGGGTGCCATTTTCATTAAAATTTTAAGAGTATCTCTAACTTGTAGCATTTTCTTATCTATAATTCCACCTTTTCCGCTCTAGTTCCCTTACAGCCTTTGTTTAGAGCAAAGCATTGTAACCATAGTGAGAGGTTTTAATTTGTAATTCTACTGAGTTTTAAAGATTGTTGCTGTTGCTTTTATCACATAAAGTTCATACGCCAGTGTTCACAAGCTCTCAGGAATTAAAAATCTCTCTTTTTTTTTTTTTTTTAAGAGTATGGAAAGGTAGGTATGTATGGTACAAACACACACATCTATAATGATGTCATTATAGATAATTATATATATAGATTGTTTCATAATCATATATACATATATGTGTACACAGGTGTTTATGAAGCTAAGAGAAATCCATCTCTTTAATGCCTTAAAAAAATTGCTTATTAAACCCAAATTCTATTTAATGTAATTATTCATATGGAGCAAACCTACTCCTGTGAAGTGAGAAACAGTGTTTGACTTCCAGTTTGCGTCTGTCAGGTGGCATTATAAACATATAGTCAGTTTGCAATAGCAGTAATAGTCTTCCCTTGGGACATTGTGACAAATCAGATCTGTGTGTATAAGTGTGATGACTCTGCAAAAAGGTTAACTATCAGACTCCAATTACACCTACATAACTGTATATATATTTCTGTTTGTCTGATTGCAAATGAATCGTTACAATCAGGGTATTTTGTGTCATCTTAAATTAGTCTGTGCTCATTACCTAAAAGGTTTGGGCTATAGCTTTATGACACAAACTGTCCTCTACTTTGCCTTGGCACCTCCAGTTCATTAAAACAATGTTATCATCATGATCTATTCAAGTCAATAAGCCTTGGTGCTGGTAAAACACTGTATTCATCTATTACCCTCAGCAGTACTGCAATGGTTATTTATGACTAATCCTGCTGCTCTGCAGAAGGTATATGCATGCCAATTACATGCTGCCCATTGCATGAAATGCCTAATTAAAGTTTCCTCTATAAATATTAGCCTGATTGAAGCCAGTTGCCAGCAGCCACATAGTCAGAGTCATGCCAAGACCTCTGTGAGTCCCAGGAGGTTACTGAAATATATTTGTCTCTGACTCAGTTTGCATTAAGCCATTCCATATGCCATGAATTAAAAGAGAAAAGGTAGGTCTAAAATCCCTCATATGTAGCAAATAGAATTCTAAAGTAGTTGTAGGTAGTGAAGCATCGTCTCTGGCTTTCTTGGAGTTTGTTGCTAGGTCTCCTGGGTTTCCCTCTAATATAGGAATTCCATGGTTCATTGTTGTTAACATTATGACTCGGCTGATAGAGAAACTATTGGCAATTTGCATTCAATTACACTAGCACTTATGATCAATATTAATATAAATATGGTTGTTCTTATACCTATGAAAAGGTAAGGAGTGACCCTGTGCAAATGAAACTATCTCTGTTGTAACGCTCTCTAGAAGCGGACAGCATTTGTGAGGGTCGGCTAATCCAGATTGCACAGAGGAGATCATCTCTTCTGCAACACTAGGAAACAGGTCCTTTCAAGTGAACGGACTACATCATAAATTGCATCTTGTCTGTTCAACACAATCTTAAATTAAAGGCGAATGTGCACCTTTAAATGCTATTTTGTATTTCTCAGTGCATAAGGTAAGGGTAGTCCAGTAGATAGGAAAAAGTCTGAAAATGTGATGTTTGTTTTCAAATTATCTGCTTCACTATTGTTTTCAGGTAAGTCCTTTGGTTTATCTTTTGCTGTCTTTTTTCCCCATTCCAATCATATTGTACTTAGAGCTCTTAAGAGGACTGATTCTGATTCAGGTGGTTTTGGGTGCTTGGTTACATCCAATAATGGAAGGCATCTGGGCATATAAGGTAGTTGATTTTATCAATCCAATCTATGATCCTTTAAGTGCCAGTGAGGCAAAATTGATCTCACTAAATATGCGTGAGAAACCAACATCAGCGCATCACACCCATGCCAACAGGTCTTTTCTCTTGAATTTAAACATTTAATTAAGGTTACTGTAAGCGATAAATTAAGACAAAATTTTATTTTTCTATATTTTATTAAGGATAAAGAGCCATTTTTTAAAAGAGCTTATTGTTTTAGATGTCAATATTGCACTTTTAAATACAGCTCATAGCGCTGTCTAGAGGTGTAGTTCAGCCTAATAAGGCCAGAAGAATGTCAAGTGAAATAATTTGCCTTTGTTAAGTGAGCATATCCCATTGATTACACACCAACAGTTACGTAATACAAGCAGGGACAATTAAACTAGGTAGATTTAAACTATTTCATTATATTGAACTATATTATGTCATTTGTGGAAAGAACATGACACATTTAGTGTAGTAATAATAATTTTCCAACACACAAGTCATTTAAATGGAGATAGATCTAATAATAGTCAGCAAAAGTGGCTTTCCTAAAACTCCTACTCCGTTTCGGTTTCACTGCCTGGAGCTTATGAGGGATGACATTTCAACATCCTTTTTCATGGCCTTTGGCAGGAATAAGGTAGCATCTCATTAAGATAAGTAGAATATGTGGCAGCGAGCAGATTATGGTCATTTCTGGGGAGCTGCAAGTATGGAGAAGATGTTCTGCATTTTTCTGTGCTTCTTACTCTTGAGAAGCTGAAAGGAGTGAAACTCGGCCTCTTTTATCCTTCACTTTCATGCTGAGGAAAAAGCACACCTGTTCTCATTGTGTGTAAACATTACTGCCAATCTTTATAATATTTTACAAGAACAGGAAAAGCAAAGATTAAACATGAAGACAGGTGAAGGAATTAGGTATCTGAAAACCATACATGGAGGCAGACATTTCATCGTCTTTCTGTTGTGAGGTCTGGAATGGCAGTTCTCCAAGGTTATTTATGCAACATATGTAAGGAAAAGAACTGAAGTGATGTCCCGACCATTGGAAATCAATACAAATCTGAAGTTGCATGTCAACAGATCAGAACTTCTAAGGAACGGATATCAAATACTGTAGAATATCAACTTGAATTTATGGTTGTGTTTAGACCTATTTAACTTGTGAGAAACATGGTAATTGTTTACAGCATGGTGATTTTTAAAAGGCAAGCAGAACCAGGATTAGTTTTTATGCAGAGCAAAAGCAGGGAATAGAGGAATTGTTTCCTACTGTCCTCTCTTCAAAGCTTATAAAGTAAGAGAGACTTGCAAATAACAAACTGGACCTCTTTTTTTCGTGCTATAGGGAGAAACCAAGGACTTCTGAGTTCTTTCTGTTTGGTACCTGCAGAGGCACTGAACTGTATTGTTCAGGTTATTGTAGCAAGAACATGTATTGTCATTATGTACAAAATACGAAGCACCTTTTCATCCTTATCATCTCCCTTCACAAATATATATATTTAAACATTATGCATTCACAAGATATCTTTAAGAGATGTTGTCTTGAAAAGAAGGGAAATCACAGATAAGCAAAACCTCTTTATAAAAGCAAATGCAAATTTTTCTTCATAATACTTGAGAATGTTCTTCTCTTGATGAAAGATATGAAGCCTGCGAAAACAAAATGACCTTTTCTTTATGAACCTCCACAATGGGGATTTGAAACCTCAGATAAAAATGGCTCATTCAGATCCTTCATGTTAGAGCTAATCTTCACAGAGCTATAGTTTACTTTTCATTTCTGACGTAGAAGCTGTACATTTTCCCTTGAAAAAAAATTATAGCAGACACTTAATAGTTTCCACATACTCCACTCTAGAAATGTGTATCTTTCTCAAACGATTGATATTTTTCCCACAAGCAACCACGACAGGAATTACTCTAGGTAAAAACACATACTACCTTGTTCTATTCATTGTGAAGGAAAAAACAAGGCATGATAATATTGCTTACCTGCTTTGCCAGAAGGCGGCTGTCCCTAGAAAGGTAAAACACCCATGCTGATTGTAACAGTTAATTTCAGCATGATAGATCCAGTATTTGAATTTCATCAGAGTATGCATTAGATATGGTCCCGAATACTGTAAAAATTAAATGGGCAGTGAATGTGATTTTTTGATGTAAGTGTGTCTATATATCTATTTCTGTCAAGAAGTCATACAGGAAAGAAAATCACAAAATTGTTTTCCATCAGGAGTTCAAAGATTATATTCTTTGAGGTGAAACACTACAGTGGAACAGAATAACTCTATGTGTAGCATCTTGCAAAAATTTTCGATGCTTCTTTGCCTAAATTTGTAAATATTAATAGAACACAGAAACAGTTGCAAACGTGAGTTAGCCAAGCATCCACACTAGTGAGATTTTTGTCTGCACATTTTTACAAACTATCATAGTATCAGATACACTTTTACTTGGCTCTGATGAGTGCTTTAATAGCAGCTGTATTTCTTAATATCAGGCAGAACAGGTGACAATTCAATTCAAAGGAGGGATGAGAGTAAGACATGTCTCCCTGGGATAAAATAATGTATGTAGGGGAAAAGACAGGTTCTTTAAGCCTATGTCTACATTAGCAAGCAGTGTAGCTTAATAGAAGTGGTCTGTACAAAGAAACAGTTGCCCCTGAGGACCTGTCAGCTGTATTATAATCACCTCAGGAGTGATGTGAAGTAGCTCTAGTCTGGTATGCTCCTGATCTCTATTTCCCGGTTCAGTTTTGTACAAAAGAAGTGTGGTGAGAAGAAGTGAGGTATACTTTCAGGCCACTCCACAATGCCAACCGAAGTGCAGTAGGTGGTGGTAAGCACAAGGTTTGTTCCAAAATACAGTCCTCAGGTTCTCTAAAATGCTAGTGTAGATTCACCCTCTGATTCAGGTTTTAGAGTGTGTTGGCTAGATCTGATTATTGATGCTCTGTAAAACTGGGACACGTGGGTGTTAATTTACCAGAAGAAGCTGATAATTCTTTTACAATTTAATGAGAAGGCAAAGGAATCTCAATAGAATTAAAGGTTCAATTTTTCTCTAGAAAAGGTGGCTTTATTGGGTAACTGCCAAGAACAGGAAATAAACTGAAGAAATTAACTCTGCTATAAAAAAAGTCTTGAACTGTGATTATCTTTAGTTTACATATTAAACTTCAGTATGCAATCATTCAAGTCTTTGCCTATATTTGTGGACCTAATTAGGATCTAACTAGGTGCAGAAAAGATGATGTGAAAAGATGATATGAAAAAGTCTTACGCTGTGGCTGATACTGTTACCTTTCAAAGTAGATGTTACAGCTGTTCAACACACCACACTGAGAATTTCGCCTATTTTCTGGATGACATCTCGCCTCGACCTCATGAAATCTGTGGGATCAAGTTTTCATTCTCTGTATCTACAGCAAAATAAGGAATCAATAGGTCTTGCAGGTATGACTGTATCATCGTTCATATTCCATTGTTTATTCACTAGCATATTTAATGCGGACACTGAAAGAGTCTATACGGTATGGTCACTTAAATATGCCCCAATCAGCAGGGCATAAAGAGATTTCCTCCAGCTGGGGTAGACAGAACAAGGTCTTAATCAAAGCTGAGAACATTTTTACTATATGCAGATGTGGCCTTTAAGTTAAAATTTACAACAGATAAGTTTCATTGGCTTTGAATTTAGAAAAATGCAATCACAGATATGTTTAGGGCTCTGGACTTTTAGGACTTTATAAAATTGTTAAAGGTCTTCTACAGATAAGACACAAACATTTCTAAGGCTGATTTTGGCATTTTTCTCCTACTAGAAAACCCCCAGCAACTTCTATCTTGAATTTTCTTCTTCACTCTAGGCAAAGCGGAATGCCTTCTTAAAGCTTCTGGCAAGTGACAAAAGTTGCTTTTTTAGATGTGGGATTATGAACAAAGAAGTTCTCAAAATGAAAGTCTTACTACCTTTTGGAAAGAGCTAGGTCTTTCCAAATTAAATACAAACCTTAGGCTCAGCATGCTTGAGTCATTGCCAGTCCCATTTACTATGGTGCCTCCAGAGGCATGTCTACACCAAGAAAGATCATCTGGCAATTAAAAAGAAGCAAATAAACAAAAGAGCCCAAACCAGGAATATCCATTTCATACTTAGAGTATGAAAATGGCTATATATAAAGTCAATTTTTTACTTGGAAACTGTTTTAAAGTCATTTTTTTGCATATGCTGTCTTGGCAAGTAGACTCAGTGAAAGGTATGTTAATGAGCTATATTCACTGTTTTCAAGCACAAGTCCACAGATATATAGTGTTGTATCTACAAAACTGATATGTTTTTCTAGTTGCTAACTTGTAAGTTAGTAAAATATTCTCAAGAAATAGCAAATAAGAGCTTCATAAATATTTATGTGGAATCTTGGTGTAGTATTACAATATAAATGGCAATGTAAGTAGATACTTTTCTATTACTTTCCATTGACTATATTACAACCAAGACTACTAAATACATTAAAAGTAAGACTTAATGTTGTTTTGATGAACTAGGCATTTCTTCAATAGAAAACGAAATTTGGTGTATTTCCAATATACACTAAATTTGAGCAAGCTAGCTAATCCAGCTCAGCTGCTTTGTGTGATGTGGAAATTGTAAGGTTTATAATATCTTTGGGGTATGGCTGATATCGTTAGGAACGGGAGCATCTCTGCTGTGAGGAGAGGCTGAGAGAGCTAAGGAACTCTTTAGCCTGGAGAAGAGAAGGATTGGGTGGGGTGTTATCTATGTGTATAAATACCTCATGGGAGGTTGTAAAGAGGAAGGAGCCAGGATCTTCTCAGTGGTATCCAGTGAAAGGGCAAGAAGCAATAAGTACAAACTGAAACACATCTGAACAGAAGAAACCATGTTTTTACTGTGAGTGTGGTTGAGCAGTTGGAACAGGTTGCCCAGAAAGGCTGTGGAGTGTCCATCCATCAAAACATGACTGGACATGACCCTGAGTAATGTGCTGTAGGTGGGACCCTGCTTGCAAAGGAGGTTGGCCTAGAAGATCTTCAGAGGTCCCTGATCATCTCAGCAATCCTGGGATTCTGTGGTCTTTGATCTCCAGTGCGTGACTACATATATGATAGATAAGGGTCAAGTATAGAAATTACCTACAGTTCAGACAAGTTTAATATCTCCCCTGGTTATTGCTGGGAGCCACTCAAATTTTCTCAAGAAGTTGGTTACTATGATAATGATATCTGAAGACTGGAAAGTCATGACATGTAAGAGCCCAAGGACACATCAGGACATGTATGTTGCCCAGTGTGATGTGGTAAGACTTCCCAGGTGGTCAGGCTGAAGCTGCTGGCTGTGAAATAAGGACAGATAAGTGAGCACGATGTTAGTATGGAATATTTCTTGGTCCATGTTGTTCTGTCTGTGATCCTTCTCAGCTTCTAAGGGAAGCTGAAAAAGTCCTTGACTGATATAAACATCACTCGGCAACAACTAAAACAGTATGCATTAGCAACATCATTCTCATGCCAAACCCAAAGCACAGCAGTTACTAGAAAGAAAATTAACTCTATCCCAGTGGAAACTCGGACACATGTATGTGTATATATATATATATGTAACTTTAAACAGGGCTTTTTTAGATGACAGGCTAATCTATCTTGTTCAATTCAGCTCTAGAATTTTCTCTTTTTTTTTTTTTTTGGTTGTTTTTACAGAACAGATGTTTATCTGCTCTGTCTAATCATCCTTCTATAAGTCTTCTCTGTTTTCTTCCTTTTATTTTAGTTGTTCTCTCCATGTTACTAGTTTCTGGGGGAAAAAAATGTATGGCAATATTTGTACTGTCAATATTTTTGTCCAAATTTGTATTGTCAACAGTACAACTGTTACATTTGTATTGTATAGTTCTTTTGTAGTATAAATTAAGTTGGACTTCATCCATACGGTCATTTTATATCATCTGTAGATCTGGTTCCTCCTTTCCCAGATCAGGGAATGAATGCAAATCTGTAAATATACCTGTACACACATACACGTACATAAATGCACATATATATGAAGAACAGTCATAGTTTCTAGGTTTAATATCTCGCAGCAGTGCACATTGGCTGCTAAAACTCAATAGCAGGGGAAAAACGCATCTTGGGAGAGTTACAGAATATTTCAAGTTGTACCTTTTCTTCATTAGTGTTTGTAATATGAAATAAATTAGTCTGGGATCTAATAGTTACTTAAAACCTTAGTAAAGTTAAGTATGGGAGAAGGACAAAACAGATAGTGTATTCAATCCAGTGATGCCAAAGCATTTAACTCAAAACAAATATAATGAGGAAATCCAAGCACATAGTGTTTGTCACAAAGCTAGCTAATATTACAGCTAATATTACAGTCAATAAACCCAATTCTCGCTTACCAGAAAGGGAAAGTAATAGGCTGTTTATTCTACTGGGAAACCTGTAAAAACAGCTTCTGTCTATTTAATATAGCTATATCTTTCCATTTGTATTTCATTTTCTCTATAGTATCTATCTACTGATTCAGGACAGACTAACACAGAACATTGCTTATGTCACAGAAGCCACTACTTCATACTGGCGTCCAGAGATGGTAGTTGCATCCCATGCACATAGTAAAGCTGTGTTACCTCAAATCTCTTGCAGTATGTAAACGTTGAATAGTTATCATTTTTATGTACTGATGTTTTCTATAATAAAGCACTGTAAAAGATAATGATTAAGTTAAATCTTTCCACTTTTAGAGCCATTAGTGGTAATATAAGTCCCTTAGACAAATAATAGAAATACTGTCTCTGGTCCATTTAGAACTGCTGAGTGCATTATGAAAATGAATAGGAGAAAATAAATCTGCAACACTAGGTGGTAACTTTGGAAAGTAATTTTACTTTTCTGTGATGCTTTTGTTGCACAGAACTGTGCAGATAAAAGGAAGAAGGGGGAAATGGCATAACAGAAGTGGGAATAGGTCATGAAGTTGTTTTGTTTGTTTACCCGGTACACAGTCTAAATCTTAAGCTGAGAACTACAGAGCTTGCAAGAGGTCTTTCTGGTCTTCATGTTTTTTACATGTGCAAAACCAGATATGACAGAAATCCAGTGATGGATTAGATTTTGAGGTGCTAGCACAGTATTAATTACAGTAAGTAGGAGAACCATGAGCTGGTGATCAATTTGACATCTTTTAGGTGAAATTAATTAAGATGGGGAATATAAGTACTATTACCAGAACTTATCAAGCGGCTGTCCAACCTTATAGGAATGGATGCTTGTATTTCCTTTTGATTAGAACTGGAAACATGACTGTGTTGTGAGAAAGAATATTGAATTTCACTAGTACATGTAAATGTTGTTCTGGGTCATTGCTATCTGAATACTGAGACCAACCTACTCTTTATTAAGACCTTAGTCTTTATTAACTTAAGTTCATTTATTTTCACTTATAAAGTTCCTGAAGATCTCTCGGAAAAAAAACAGCTCTTGACTGGCATCTCACTGAAAGTGGATCCTAGCAACAGTGCGTGGCATGTTTCTGCTAAAGTTCAAATCAGGGGTGATGCCTTGGAGGACATGAGTTTACATGGGCAAAGTTATGTTCTGACTTGTGAACAGATGAATGATGACTGCATCTTAATGACATACACTAACCAAAATGAACCAACTGTCCAGAACTTACAGTTGAGTAGCATTGTACGGAACTTTCTGGAGACATTTTCTGGAATTTCCCAGAAGGCAGATGATGTGGGATCCACTGACATCAGTGAGAACAGAAAGACCAAGGAGAAGGCAAAAGCCTGGCCAAGGCAAGAAGAGTGAGCCTACTCTGTTCTCATTGTGGAAACTTGGCCTACAATATTGAGCGTGAAGAGCTTGCTCTTCATTGTCCCTATGCAGGACACAAGGACTGTTTGCTAGTGTGTTTCTCAGAGCTTTATAAAAATTCACTGTTTAACATTCATATACGTTGTTTGTGCTTTTTTACAGGTCTTTATGTTTAAAAATAATGCACTCACGTTGATGGTATAAGTGACATCCAAAATCAGTGTTTTAACTATAGTGCAGAGGAAGCTATGGGGAAATAAATGTTTTAATTTTTACCTTTCCTTTTGAGAATGATACTGATGAAAAAGGCTTTTTTTGAATGTTAACACATTTAAGTCTCCTTCTGCTAGTTGCAGCCTGGGCAAACTTTCCCACTGTCACCTGTCAAAATGGGGAAAATCAAGTAACAGGTGTCTTGGGGAACAAGCCGAGAATTATTTTTAAGCCTACATTCGTTGTTCTAACATTAAGATAACGTGCACCTGTTACCCGCCATCTACTGGGTAATTACTTCTGTGTCTGAGGGAATGCTTAATTTTTGTGTGTCCTGTGTTAGCTACAGAGAAGCTTAAGAGAAAAAGTGGCAAATGTTCCAGTTTATATTCTGGAAGAGGGATGTGCAGGGGCTGAACTGCATTCTCGTGATGTGCAGATGGTTTGGCACGAGTTCTATTCTTTCTGTTTGTCCAAAGCCTAGTTTTAAGCACAAGGGTGTAAATTTTACTCACTCACTTCATTGTATAGAACATTTCAACAAAACTGTGAATTATGGACCAGATCTGCAGCTGGTGGTAAATGGATGCAGTCCACTAACTTCAGTAAAGAAGCATTTGTCCATATTGTCCTAAACTGTGTTACAATGCATTTATAAGCACAAATACACAAAGAGTTGAAATTAAGTCAAAGAAGAGATATGAAGTATCAAAATTTTCATGGTCCTGCTTTTCAACTTACCTATATGAAATTGCCATTCAAATCCCCTGATAAATTGACTGAGTGCTAATTTGAAATTCTAAATGTCTGAGTAAATTAATAAATATAGTTTTTATTCTCTGACTTCATATATTGGGACTTCTGTTAAGTTTTTCATTCTAGTTGTGGGCAGAATGAAATAGAAATAGAGAAGCCTACGAAACTTACTGTTTGTGGTGACCTAGAGAAAGATAACAGGAAATTTATGTCTACATTAGAGGCTTCGCTTTCACCTAGATTTGTGTGAAGGAGTCAGTAATTCCCTCAGAAACATGCAGCTGAAATTTTTCCAGGTAAGCTTGAATAATTCACACTTCATTGCTTCATTCAAACTAAGACTTTTCCTACAAAAAAATCCATTTTCTTTCTTTGAATCCTGTGAAAAAATAAAGGTTCCACAGTCAGGCTCGGAACAGGTTGCTTTTGATGTAGCGTTTTTTACCATCTAACCAATTCCAATTTAGAAATCCTCTGATAGTACCTTGGGAAATTCAGGAGTAGTCTACAGCCTGTGAAATGACGCTTTGTTACTTGAATAACTTTAAGACTGGTTTTGGAAATGTAGACTGCCTCCCATTAACTCAAACATTTGTTGTGAGGAGGAAGACTTTCGGTGCAGAGAGTTAGCTGTTAGATATCATAGAATCATAGAATCACAGGGTTGGAAGGGACCTTAGTAGATCATCTAGTCCAACCCCCTGCCAGAGCAGGGACACCTTAGAGCAGGTTGCACAGGAACGCGTCCAGGCGGGTTTTGAATGTCTCCAGAGATGGAGACTCCACCACCTCCCTGGGCAGCCTGTGCCAGGGCTCTGCCACCCTCAAGGGAAAGAAGTTCCTCCTCATGTTTAGG